>JAJHZJ010000150.1:3227055-3230914 GCA_023548195.1 Bettongia penicillata ogilbyi
CTGGCCTGGCCCAGGGCCTCCAAGTATGAAAAGGCAGCTACCTGGGCAGAGACTAAAAATCCCCCAGGCTCAGCCCACTTCCTGTGGTGACTGGGGGAGGAGGACAGAGGTGGGTGGAAATTAGGCTAAGTCTGAAACTCTGAACAGAGCAACCAGGTACCAGATAGAGATCTCCCCCACACACTCCCACAGCCTGAGCACACATCCCACATTCATGTGCACATGTGTGCACACATACACCCCATTCTGTATGGAAAAGGCAAGACTAGACTCTACTTCCAGGGAAAGACCCCCCCAGGCCTCAGCTTCCACTCCTCAGATTTTTAAACCACAAAATCCTGATTAATTACAACCCAACCTTATACACAGACCACCCAGTATAGAAGTCAAGTACTCTCTTACACACAGTCACCCATTGCCACATGCACTACACATACATACATATGTGTAGCTAATAGCGAACATTCCAATAACACTGTGGATTACAAGCTGCTTTCCTTGTGTAATCTAATTCAGTCCTCACAGCAGCTCTGTCATGTAGATACGGCAGTTGTCATCACTCCCATTTTACAGATGAGAAAAAGCAGGCTCAAAGGGGGAGGTGGCTAGGCCCTCGTCACACAGCTAGTAAACATGGAAGACAAGAATTAGAACCTGGTAACACAGTGACATAAAAGTCACTTTCATCCACAGATGCTGTCCCATCCCCTCAGTTCTATCTGTGTGTCTCTCTTGTCCCTCTCTCCATATATGTGGCTGTATTTATGTGTATATGTGTAGATGTACATACATAATACAGAAATTAAATAATGTATAAAAAGTGCTTAGCCATTTTAGAGTGCTATAAATATGCTACCTATTATTACTGTTATCATTATCTCAGAGCTCTCTCTCCAGGACAACCTAGATGCCCATTCCAGAACTTTTCTGTCTTTCCAGAGGTATTTCCTGGGCAAGGCCCCCCTTGGGGCTGTGCTTCTTAAACAGAAGAAATATTCAGTAAGTCAATGCTTATTTGGGGGTCTGAATCCTTCATTAGATGGTATAAGGAGGATGTGGAGGAAGGAGACACAGGTCCCTGCCCTTGGAGAGTTCTTACTCCCCCAGCATCCAAGACCCTCTCCATTAGTCCTGACCCATCCTTGGTCACTGCACCCAGATGGTTGCAGAGGAGAAAGTGAAGCTGATGACTTTGCACAGGCTTTCCTCACTTAAATCCAATTCATTTTTAAGTCATGGCATCCCCTTCCTGATGTCATGGTCCTCTTTGAGAACTAAGGACAAACAGCAACAGCATGAAATGCGGGGAGGAGAGGGTAAACACAGCCTCTATCCTTGGACACAAGACGTCATGGCCATGGTCCCCACAAGGGCTTTCACTCAGATAGGACACACAGAGCCTCATTCTCAGGTATCTTTCAGAGAAGTGGGGGGTGGCTGCTTCGTATCCTGCTCTCCCCTTGGGCAGGGGACTATGCTTTCTGCATGAGGTGTGGGGAAGTGAGAGGAAGCCCAAAGTGTGGTTCCGAGTTCCCATTGGGCCACCCCACCCTCTCATGTTTGTGTGGGTAGGGTCTGTGTCCTTCTTTCATGATAGATTTAAAGGCATCTGAAGATGCCTCTACCTATGGATTTCATGACTCACAGCAAAACAGACTTAGAACAGAAATGAATAGGCCTCCACTTTTCATAGACAAATACAGCAGTACAGAATGTCAAGATTAGGAGGGGCCTTAGAACAGGGGATATTAGAGCTGGGAGGGGCCTTAGGACAGGGGGTGTTAGAGCTAAGAGGGGCCTTGGAACAGATTTCTCAGCCTCCTCTTCCATCATGTCTGGCCTAATTCCAGGTTTTTCATGTCCTATGTGGGAGGACACTATGTGGACAGACACAGGATACATGGTCACAGGACCAACTTGTAATACTGTGCTATGCTGGGGAGCACTCAGGTATCTATATCTTGATGTTGGACTTGGGGGTGGGATTCCAGTACTACTATATCTCACTGCACAGGACTTCACAATCTCATCCTATAATTAACTCTCTGAACTCTTTTCTCCTGACTTTGCTCCATATCCTCTGGACTTTTCCACTTCCACCATACCAGTCTTCTTGCCCTGCAGATACCTCTGTCCCTGCAGCTCCTTTTCCAGTGGATGGCTCCCTGCTCGGGACCAGCATTTCATGACTACCCTTAGCTAGCCAGGCTCCCCAGTCTCCCTCTTTTCCAGTTCCCTTTATGTTTCATCTTCCCTTATTAGAATATAAGCCCTTTGAGCATAAGGACTGTCTTATTTGCTCATATCTGTATTTCCGGTCTTAGAATAGTGCCTAATACATAGCAAACACTTAATAAATGCTCTACCTCTCTGATCTGCCTTTCTCTTCCTATTTCTAGCACTCTGTAATTTTGCCATCTCTGTCTATCCCGAGTTATACTACTACTGTACTCTACTATGGAATAGTTTAATATATAATGCACCTTTATAAGACAGCTGGGTGGCATACTGGTCAGAGCACTGGGCCTTGAGTCAAGAAGACCTGAGTTCAAATCCAAACTCTGATACTTTCTAGCTGTTTGATCCTTCTCAAGTCACTTGAACCTCTATTTGCCTCACTTTTCCAGTCTGTAAAACGGAAGTAACAATAACACCTAGTTCTCAGGGTTATTGTGGGGATCAGATACGACAATAATTGTAAGGGGTTTAGCACTGTGATGAGCACATAGGAGGCACTATATACATGTTAGCTATTATTATACAATGTATTATTATACAATGCCATGGAGAGGCATCAGTGACGGAGTGATGTAGAAATGATTTTAGAGTCAAGAAGACCTGGGTTCAAGTCTTAAATTTCTGTGTCATCTTAAGGAAGTCACTTAACTTTTTGGTACTTCAAGCACCTCTGGAAGAGAGAGAGAGAGAGAGAGAGAGAGAGAGAGAGAGAGAGAGAGAGAGAGAGAGAGAGAGAGAGAGAGAGAGAGAGAGAGAGAGAGAGAGAGAGAGAGAGAAGAGAGAATATTTATTAAGCCCCTTCTGTATGCCAGGCACTGTGCTAAGCACTGAAGAAAGACATAAAAGAAAGACAATCTTTGCCCTCATATTGCATTCTAAGACTAAGTAGTGACATGGATGGCAACCTGCATTAGTGGATGGCGTTTCCTTTCTGGCACTCCCCTGCACAGGTGGAATCACAGGTCTGACATCTCCCCATGCAGGACTATACTAGAGTGGCAGGCAACAAAGTATTCTTCACCTTCTTGTGGGAGGGAATATTTCCATGCGGTTTGCATATTATTCAGTAAACTGAGTGTGAGACAATGTGTCTTCCCTAAGTCTGACTCCTTCTATGCTTGTTGGGCACTTTGGGGCTTGTCTGCATATGTGTGTGTGTGTGTGTGTGTGTGTGTGTGTGTGTGTTCATCCTTCATTGCTGAAAAAAACCATGCCATCAGAGAAATAATGACATGACTTGCACTTGACTTTGTTTTGAGTGAGGGAGGGCAGTGCAGGTCACCAGCCTCACTTCTCCAGAGCCATCTGAATCCAGTGACCAGATATTCATCAGGATGACGAGATGACCCAGGACGGGAAAATTGGGGTTAAGTGACATAATACTCCATTGGTTGTACCGTATATTGTATATTGTACCGTACAATTCAAAGCTGTGCCGCACCACAATTTCCTACACCACAGGATAATGGGAAAGGGAGGGAGGGAGAGCATCACAACATGACCTCTAGTTTAATTGAAAGAAAGTTTCCAGTCCAAGAGAAATTAACTAGAGTAGGAATGTCAAACTTGGAAGGATCCCTGCAGCTGTATATTGACTTAGAAAATCACATCTTGACATCAT
>JAJHZJ010000150.1:3860781-4013281 GCA_023548195.1 Bettongia penicillata ogilbyi
TCATTTTTGCAGATGAGTAAACTGAGGCTCAGAGAGGGGCAAATACTTGCCCAAGGTCACACAGCAAGTCTGCCTCGGTAGAGCTGGATTTAAACCTACGTACTCCAGCTGTAAATCCAGCGCGCTCTCTGTCGCCCAAGAGAGTTCAGGTCCCAGGAGCCGCCCGAACAGGCCCTAAGCGGAGGGAGTGAATGGGGGTGGGGGGAGCACCGTGCCCGTGTCAGAAGCAGGTCCGGGCCCCGTGCGGGCTTGTCCCCTCGTTTCCCCCTTTCAGGTGCGGCCCAGGAGTTCTTTCTGTCCGCCGCAGGTGGGGACAGGCACAACTAGGGGGTACTCGAAGGCGGGGCGGGGGAAGTCAGCCAAACTGGAGTACAGGCAGACCGGCAGACGGACAGACTGACAGAGCGAAAGACGGAGGAGTGGGGGTGGAGGCACAGTTCCAGAGGAGGGTGGTGACCTAGGTTGGGGGAGGAGAGAGGGAGAGGAGAGGCCGGACCAGGGGGAGGGGGAAGAGGAGGAGGAGGAGGAGGAGGAGGAGGAGAGAGAAGCTCTGCCAGGAAGAGAGAAATTGCTCCCTCCCTGCCTCGGACCGGCCGTCAGTCCCTCCGTCCGCCCGTCGGTCTGAGGGGGCAGAGCGGAGCCGCGGCTCGAAGACTCCCATGAGCAGCCCGAGGGGCACCCCGCTCTCTCCAGCCCTCCAAGATGATGAAGAGGCAGCTTAATCGCATGCGGCTGCAGCTGTCCCAGACAGGGGCCTCGGGACGGTGAGCGTGGCCCTGAGCTGGCAGCGGTGGTGGGAGACGTGCGGTGTGTGTGTGTGCGCGTGTGTGTGTGCGTGTGTGAGTATGCATGTGTGTGCGCGCGCGTGTGTGTGTGTTGCGGGGGCAGAATTAGGGTTGAGAACACCCTAATTGTTGCCTCAGTCCCAGCCAACACCACCCCCAAACACCAACCCTGGGTTAGAACCTGTTCCCTTTACTTTGCTTTCTCTTTCAACACCTCTCCCCCCACCAAAAGAGGGCCTCTGGGAAGGGAAGTCTCGTGAGGTGAGGCCCGGACTCGGTGTAACCCAGAGCCAGCCCCGCTCCCCGCCTCCCCGTTCCTTCCCAACCGAAGGAGAGGTTTGGAGTCCTCAGCCCATCCCCCTCAAGATGTTAGAGAAGGGGGTCCGGCTTGGTTAGGAACAGGAGTAATCTCCATCCATGGAGATTACCATGGACTCCACCATGGACTAGGAGGGACGTTAAAATTTAGGAGTCAGAGTTTAGGAGGGGCCTTAGAACAGAGAATGTCCCAGCAGCATGGGGCCTCCCAGCTCACATTGGAAGAGCTGGGAGGGCTCTTAGAAAAAGGAACTTCAGAGTTGGGAGCCTTAGAACCTGGAAAGGCAGAGTTGGGAGAATCCTTAAAAAAGAGATGTCAGAACTGAGAGGTCCCTTAGAACCTGGAATGTCAGAACTGGGAGGAATCTTAGAACGGTTCACTTCAGAGCTTGCAGAGTTCTTTGAACAGAGGAAGTTAGTGTTTAGATCTAGTTTAATCCCTTCATTTACAGCTGAGGAAATTAGAAACTGTTCCCTAACCTCCCCTTCCCTGCCTGGCTCCAGGTTTCTGCAGTTCAGAGTTTTAGAGGTGGGGGTGGGGCTAGCCCTGAGCTGATGGAGGGGAGGGTCAGGGACAGGATAGCTAGCTTCTCACTCTGCCTGGGACTCTAGGCTAGTTTCTCCCATCCACCTCCCCCAACCCCAGTCTGGATCACTTAAAGAACTGAAAGTTTTAGGACCCTCCCTGGCAAGGAGCAAGCAGATAATAGGACTCAGACCCTAGGGAGACAGAGGGGAAGAGAAGAGTCTGGCCGGACCCTGGCTCCTTGGAGACAGTGACCCCTGGGGGACTTATTAGAGGGGAAGAAAACCTTCCATGAGCTTTTCTTCCCATATGCCTTTGCTTTTCCTGTCTCCAACCCCCTCCCCCCCCCCAGGACATCAGTCCTCTGAATTCTGCTTTGCTTTTCCCAGGGTCAGGTAAAAATCCAGTCCCATTCCCAGGCCTAAGTTTCTAAACATCTGCTTTACAAAAACCAAAACCAGATGGCCTTGCCCTGACTCCCTCCCCATCCCCTCATGGGACCTAGAGTTCTTCTCTTATGTTGTGTGTGTTGGGGGGGATTGGGGGGGTGGAATAACTCACTGGGAGCCAGGATACCTGAGTTGTAATCCTGTCTTTGCTACTTACTGCTTGTGAGACCTTGGATAAGTCACTTTTCTCTGGACCTATTTCCTCATCCTTCAGATAAGGGGGTTGGACTCAGTGGCCTCTAGAATTCTGTGACTTCAATGTGCATTATGGGCTGTGCTGGAGAAGCTGGGGGTGAGGGAGAAGTGAGGAGAAAAGAATCTGCATTTCAAGCTGAGAAGGAGTTTAGAGGCCATCAAAGCTAAGCCTCTCATTTTTTTTTTTTTACAAAGAAGGAAACTGAGACTTAGAGGGGAAGTGATTTCAGATCGTAGCTTTAGTACAGGAAGACACTCCAGAGACCATTTAACCCAAACCATGAATTTTACGGAGGCGGACACTGAGGTGCTTTAAGATTATAAGAGCATAGAAGTGGAGTTGCAAGGGACCTCAGAGGCCATTTTACAAATGAGGCAATTGAGGGCAGGTTGGCCCAGAGCACCGAGACAACATTCAAACTCAACTTCTTTTTAGTGTTTGCTTCTATCCCCAAAGCGAAGCTATTCCCCCTCCCCCCATCTCCTTCCAGACTTTACTCCACACCTGTTCCGTATCATGGCAGCCCTTACAGGTTTGGTCTGGGGGCCCCTGAGAAGCCCTTCCTGCTGCCCTACCCCGAGTTTCCAGGTGCAGCTCTGGGTGGAGAAGGAAGCAAGCCTGACTTTGGATTCCCAGCTGCTTTGGAATGTGCTCTGACTGGAGGGGTGTGGGGGAGAATGAGTGAGAGACCGAGATCGAGAGGGACTGGCAGAATCCTTCCTGAATGGAGAGATCAGCTAGGGTTCCTGTCCTCTCCACTGTCTTCTCAATCCCCTTTCAGCTCCTAGTTAGTCACCCTGAAGTGCCCCCCCCCCCAGTCCAGACTTGGCAACAGGTGCCAGCGGGATCATAGATTTGAAATTCCCAGGGGCCTCAGAGGACAACTACTTTGACTGCTCATTTATAGGAAACAGGTACAGAGAGATGGCCAGTGACTTGCCCCAAGTCACACAGCTTTCAAGGCTACATCTTCCTTATTCCAAGTCCCCTACATCATGATATCTGTCCGGGAGTTCTGGGGAAGCAGGAAAGCAGGTGGAATAGAGGTCTCTAATTTCCCCCCTCACCCAGTCTCTCTGTCCCCACAGTATCCAAGAGACTGCTGAATTTCTGAGCGAGGACCTGCTTCAGGTATGGATATGGGCTCAAGTGAAGTGAGGAGAGGCAGGCCTGTACAGGAGAGCAGAGAGGTAGAGGGAGGTAGCCAAATGGGTGGGATGAGTCACCAGAACCTCTTGGACTGGATTTCTCTTCGAAGGAAGATGTCACCCTGGGGAAAATAGGGTGCCTGGGGTAGATGGAAGGGTAGTGAGTAAGTAAGGGGCGATGTCCCTGAAGGAGTAGCTAAGATGTGACCCAGCATTGGGTATGTGGCAGGAGACTACCTGGGGATAAGGAGGAGATGGGAGACCAATCAGTGAGTTAACATTTATTAAGCACCTACTGGGTGCCAAATGCTATGTTAAGGGTTGGGCATATAAAAAGAGAAAAAAGATAGTCCCTACCCTCAAGAAGCATAATGAGTGCTGCTCCCTCTCTCAGCCTCTTTGTATGGCCCTCAGGTAGAACAGAGGTTGGAGCCAGCCAAGCGAGCTGCTCACAATGTCCACAAGAGGCTGCAGGCCTGCTTACAGGGCCAGAGTGGGGCAGACATGGAGAAGCGTGTGGTGAGTATTCATGAGACCCATGGTGGGGAGGGCAGAGGAAAGAGAGAGTTGGCTCTATAGCTCCGGGGTTGGTAGGAACTACAATGAGGGGAAGTCATAGGATGATAGAGCCTGAGCTACACAAAACCTTGGAGTCCAGTCTCTTCATTTTACAGATGAGTAAAATGAGCTCCCAGGAGTCAGGGACTTGCCCAAGGTCACACAGGTAGGAAGTAGCAGAGATAGAATTTGAACTCAGTTCCTCAGACTTCGGTTTCTTTGGGACTCTCTCCACTCCCTTTTGATTCCAGCAAAAGAAATCTGAGGCCCCTCCCTTCCTCCTGGTCCATCACACTCCACATACCTAAATTGAGTTTGTTCCATAATATTCAGCAAGTGCCAGGCACCATGCAGACAAAGTGTTGGGATTACAAAGACAAAATGAAACAGCCCATGCCCCCAAGGAGCTTCTAGTCCCTGGGGCTTCAATTTCCTTATCTGTAAAATGAAGGGGTTGGACTCTAAGGTCTTTTTCAGGTTCAGGTGTGCCAGTGACTCTGAGATCCCTCCCATTCTATCAAGGGCACCTCAGGCTCAAAGTTTATCTTCTGTTGTAGGAAGAGAAGTCAGTACAAAGTATGCCCAGAGTAGATACAATGTGAGTCGTGGTGATGGGGAAAGGCTGACTTTGGGAGGTAGAGAGTGAACTGAGCTTTGGGGAGGATTCTTAGAGGTGGAGGTAAGAAGAGAGGGGCACTTCAGGTGTCTGGACCTGCCTGTGCATAGGTACAGTAGGGAAAAATGGAATCTGAGAGTCAGCAAGAAAGTCAGTCTGGTTGGAAAGTAGAGTGTGTAGGGGTGAGTACTTATATGTTCAGTCTGAAAGGTGGACCATAGGCAGACTGTGGAAGGCTTGAAATGCCTAACGGGAGTGTTTAATCAAGCGTCAGACTTTTCCTTAGCAGCAAAGTAACATGGTCAGACCTGGGTTTTAGGAATATTTGGTTTGGCTGTGTGGACAATGGATTGAAGAAGGGAGAGACTGGTCATGTTGTGTTAATGAGAATTTATTAAGCACCTACCAGATATTGTGTTAAGTGGTGGAGAGTCAAAGAAATCTCCCCCCCTCAAAAAAAAAAAATCCCAAAACCTAACCCAAAAATGTTTGCAAGGTATTACAGAATGTTTTAGAGGTCATTCCTGCTATTGGTAAACTAAATAAAAAATGGGGGGCACAGTTAGATGGCATAGTGGATACAGTACCAGCCCTAGAATCAGGAGGATCTGAGTTCAAATGTAGCCTCCAATACTTACTAGCTGTGTGACCCTGGACAAGTCACTTAACCCTGACTGCCTCAACCCAAACAAACCAAAAAGGCAATGATTCCCTGTCTAACCTTGCTGACCCATCATCCCCACATGCCTCCCTCCCAGCATGCCCTGCTACCTTCCCTTCACCTTTCCATGTGCTGGCTTGAGTGGGAAATTAGGAGACCTGGATATCAGTTCCAGCTCTACCACTGTGTACTCTTAGACAAACTACTTGGCTGCTCAGATCCTCAGTTTCTTCACCTGCTATATACGGGTTATGACAATAGAATCAGAGCTGGACAGGACCCCAGGGGTCATCTATTCTAAGATCCCCAGCCAGTGGGTCATTCAACCTCTGCCTGAAGACCTCCAGGGATGGAGAGCTAATTCACTGCCCCTGGAGGCAGCCAATTCTACTTTGGTCGGCTCAAATTGCTGGGAATTTTTTTCCTTATATGGAGCCCAAATCTGAATCTCTCAGCAGCTGTCCCCACCCAGCCTGCCCCCTTACTCCTGGTTCTGCCTTCTGGGGCCAAGCAGGACAGGGCTAAGCCCTTTTCCCCAAGACAATCCTCAGCTGTTCCATCATGCCCTTCCTCTACCCAGAGTCTTTTCTGACTAAATGTTCTCCTCACATGCTGACCTTCATCCTTCAGTCCCCCTCTTCCTCCTCCCTCAGAGGATATTGTAAGAATCTAAGCATATAAGATTGCTTTAGAAAGTAAGAAGAATTGCAAAATAAAAGTGCATTGTTCGGTGCTGAGCAGATACATTTCTAGTGTGTGTTTCTGCTTCTTTCTTCATATACAGTCCATTCTCCACTTAAGAGTGAGACTTAGAAGGGGCAAGCCAGGGCTGCCTGTCTCAGGAGGCAGAAGCACTGTCTTGAGAGAACTGGGGTTCTGATTCCTCCTCTTATATTTAACATCCGTGTGACCTTGGCCAAGGCAGGCCACTTCCCTAGGCTTTAGTTTCCTCACCTGTAAAATGGGGGGGAGGTTGGATAGTTGTCCTCCATAGTCTCACCCAGTGGATCACTAGGTCAGTGAAAGGGACCAGATCTCAGCCTCTCACCTCACCCTTTTGTGTTTGCAGAAGAAATTGCCTCTCATGGCCTTGTCACACACTATGGCTGAGAGTATCAAAGAGTTGGATCCAGATTCTAGTATGGGGTAAGTGAACTGGGAAAGGAATTAGCTCTTGGAATCCCAGGAGGTGGAGTTAAAGGGGCAAAGAATGGGCCAGGGTTGAGAGCATCCTCTTTCCTTGTGGATAGGGGGACTGGGGTTGGGGTTGACTTGTTTCTTTCCCCTCCCCTGCCATGGGGCAGAAGACTGGATTTGGGGTGGGAGAGATGCCCAATAGGAGGGAAAGAATCTTGGTCTGACTGTGGTCACTTGTACTTACAGGAAGGCTTTAGAGATTAGCTGTTCCATCCAGAGTCAGCTAGCTCGGGTCTTGGCAGAGTTTGAGATGGCCCTGGAGAGAGATGTCCTACAACCCCTCAACAAGCTGAGCGAGGTAATCATTACCATCTTTGTCATCTTAAGCAAATGCTGTCAGTTTTACGATCCATCAAGAGCATCCTCTCATGCTTTGTGGTAACCTAGAAATTATCCTGACTCTCAAAAGCTCTGGCAGCACAGTACAACTCTGACCCAGGTCTTACCAAGCTGGAAAGGCTTTGAGAAGGGACCAGGCTGTCATCTGAGCACCTGCCTAGCCAATTACTAGAAGGCTCTTCCCTAGGATTCTAGCCTCCAGGTGATGAATTCTTTGCTAAGTACAAGCTCCGAATTAATAACAACTGTTATAATAATTGTCACTTAGTACTTTCAAATCTTTATTGATACCTTTTGTTTTTTTATCATATATATTTTTCACTATATCTGTTGTCTATCCCAGAGAGCCAACCTTAGCAAATCACTTCATGTTTCTGGGACTCAGTTTCCTCATTTGTAAAATGAAAGGGTTGGATGTGATGACTTCTAAAGTCCCCCTTTCTAAATATGTGAGCCATTTAACAAAGCAAAAAGAGGGAACAAATCAATTTCAGCAAAACCTAACCAACATATCAACCAAGTGCGATGTTATATATAGTATTGCATATGTGTCACCCCCACCTCTACAACGAAAGGAAGACAGTATGTTTTCATATCCCTTCTTTGCAGCCACGCTTGGTCATATACTTCGAGAGCTTTTGGTTTCAGTTGTTTCATTGTTCTTTCTGGTTACATTGTTGTAGTCATTTTTTATATTGTTTCCTTGGTTCTGATTAATTACTCTGTTCTGTATCAGTTCGTGTAAATCTTCTCATGCCTCTGCATTCATCACATTTCTTCCTTTCTTATGGTGCAGTAATATTCGATACCATTTATGTGCCATAATTTGTTTATTTCTTTTCCATATGACAGAATTCTACTTTCTATGTCTTTGCTACTACAAAAAGTCCTGCCATAAATATTTTGGCATATGTGGGGAGACCCCCTTTTTCTTAATCTCCTCATGATATGTGACTTACATTGTAATCTCTGAGTTAGAGTAACATGTTAGTTACTTTCTTTATATAATTCCAAATTGTTTTCCAGGATGGTTAGACTAATTCACTGTTCTGCCAACAGTTTATTAATCTGCCAATTTACCTCCAACATTTTCAACATTGACTGTTCTCATCTTTTGTCATTTTTAGTTATTTGTTGGATGTGAGGGGAAACCTCAGAGTTGTTTTGATTTGCATTTTCCTATTATTTGCTCTCTGTGACTGTTAATACTTTATGATTCCTTTTTGATAAATGTTTGTCCATATATCTTGACTACTTATCCAATGAAGAATGATTCTTGGTCTTACATATTTCTGTTAATTCACTATATATCTTCACTATCAATCAGAGACATGCAATGTAAAGATTTTTCTTCCTAATCAATTTTTTCCTCTTATTCTGCTTGTATTAATTTTGCATCACCTTCATCTTTTAATATCTCTCCTTCTTCCCTACCCATGAGCCATTCCTTATAATGAAGAATAAAAAAGAAAAGAAAATGAGCAGTTTAGCAAAACCAAGGACATTGAGTCATCTAACCCTTTTAAAAACAACTCCTCTGAAAATCACATGATTATATAAATAGGTATGAAAAAAACTTTTGACAAAGTTCAACATGAATTTATGCTTCCAAAAAAAAAAAAAACAAATCATCAAAACCCTACAAGTATAGAAGGGAAATTTTTAATATGATTAAAAGTGGATATCTTCAAGCAAAAGTTTGCCTTATGGGTGATGGAGAAACACTAGAAGCTTTCCTTATAACTACAAGGATAAAGCCTTCTTTCCTTACTGTTATATGACATAGTTCTAGAAATGCTAGTGACAGCAGTAAAAAAAAAAAAAAGAGAGAGAGAGAAACTACATAAAAACTATTCGACGTTGGTTTTAAAAATAGAGAAGCAGATCAGTGGAACAAACTACATAAGGAGGAATCAGAAAAAAATTGAAATTTTAATACTTAGTGTTCTCTAAATCTAAGAACATAAATTACTTGGGGAAGCCTCTTCTTTCTTTGTTCAGGAAGCTGGAAAGCAATATGGCAGAAATTGGATTTAGAGCTTCATGTTATACAATATATCACAATGAGCTCAAAATGATATGAATATTAAATAAAGGTCATGCTAAAAAACAATTGGAACAGAACTAGTATCTTTTACAGTTATATCTAATGGGAAAGACATGATCACAAAAGATAAAATATAACATTTTGATTAAATGCAATTGAAAAGCTTTTGAAGAAAGAATCAATGGGACTAGGTTAAGAGTGGAAGTTGTTAGTTGGTGGAAAAAAAGCATAACAAACCTTTGCATCTCTGTCAAGAGTCTGATATCCAAGATATATAAGGAATTAATAAAAATATGTAAGATCAGGAGCCATTTGCCAAAGGATAAGTGGTCTAAGGA
The DNA here is from genome assembly GCA_023548195.1 of Bettongia penicillata ogilbyi. Classification (NCBI taxonomy): domain Eukaryota; kingdom Metazoa; phylum Chordata; class Mammalia; order Diprotodontia; family Potoroidae; genus Bettongia; species Bettongia penicillata. The sequence continues at coordinate 3,869,960 of JAJHZJ010000150.1, forward strand.
TATGCATAAATAGTTCTCAAAAGAAGAATCTCAAACCACCAAATATCATTTGAAAGACTGCTCCAAATCACAATAATAGGAGAAATGTAATTCAAAATAACTAACGTCTCACCTCAAATCCAGAAAATGGGCAAATCAATATTGGAGGGATTGTAGAAGACAAAAACACTACTATATTATTGTTAGAATTTTAAATTAGTTCAAATAAACAATTTGGTGTTCATCTTAGAAAGTGATTAGATGATACAATAGGTGGAGTGCTAGACTTGGTGTTAGGAAGACCTCAGACACTGGTTGTGTGACCCTGGGCAAGTCACTCAACATCTGTCTTATTTCCTCATTTGTAAAAGGCGGATGATAATAATAGCGCTTTCCAGGATGGTTATGAAGCTCAAATGAGAATATTCATAAAGCTCTTTGCAAACCTTAAAGCTCTATGTAAATGTTAGTGATTTGACCCAGAAATCACACTGCTAGGTTATATACTCCAAGAAGTCAAAGATAGTAAGGCTTCATCTATACTAAAATATTTATAACAGTACTTTTTATAGTAACAAGTAACTGGAAACTAAGGAGATGATTTTTCTGCCCCAACCTTTCTTGGATGGCTAAATAAACTGGCACTTGATTATAATGAAATATTGGCATGCCATAGGAATTGATGGATATGAAGGATTCAGAGAAGTCTGATTTACATAAACTGATACAGAGCTAGTAAACAGAAAACAATGTGAAAACAATATATACAATGACCAAAATGGTGTAAAATGAAGGAAGAAAAGGGGCCCAAGCTGAGCATTGTGCAATTATAATGATCCAGCTTAGTCCCAAAGAAGACATGAGACAAAGCATTTCCCCCCTTCTTTGCAGGAGCAGGAACTGTGGTCCTGGAATTTTCATATACTGTCTGACTTAGTTGACATGTTAGTTGCTTTGGTTCAACTCTTTTTCTCTTTTTCCTTTTTATTCTTTGCTACAAAGGATGGCTCTCTGGGTAAAGGAAGGATAAGATAGTTTCATATCTCCTATATTCAAAAGTCAAAGTGATTTAAAAACAAAAGAAATTAATAATTTTTAAAGCTTTTTTTTTTCTGGAGACAATCAGGGTTATGTGACTTATTATGGGGTCACACAGCTGGTGTCTGAGGCCAGACTTGAATTCAGATTCTTCTGACCCTAGGACTGTGGCTCTATTCACTGCACCACCTAGCTGCCCCAGTTTTTTTTTTTTAAAGAAAGAAATCAAAGGCACAAGTATGAGGAAAGGAGAGACAAAGTCATTTGTTTGCTGATAACCTAATGGTTTACTTAGAAAACCCCACAGAATCAGCAAAGAAATAAATTGAAATAGAAGCAGTTTTAGTAAAGTTGCCATTGCCTAGGTCCACCTTGGAAGCAAGGACTCGGAAAGCCTGTGTTCAAATCCCAACCCAATTATTTCCTTGTTGTATGCCCTTGGGAAATTCACCTAACTTCTCTGGTCCTCAGTTTCCTTTTTGTGTGAAAAAACTGTTGAAAGTTTGGCCCAAGAGCTATTAAAGGCCCCTAACAGTTTGTGCCTTTTGTCTGATCCACCAGGAGGAGCTTCCATCCATTCTCAAGCACAAAAAAAACCTTCAGAAACTGGTATTAGACTGGAATGCTCTGAAGAGCAGGTGAGTGGATGGTATTGACCTGGGGTTTGGATCCACACAAACTAGGTGACCATGCTGAACTGTGTGTCTGGTGGGTTCTGGGATCAGAGTAGAGGCTTCTCTCCCAGCTCACTTTGCTCTGTTTCCCAGTCACAGGCCATACCCTTGATACCTTCGTGGTCATCTCAACAACTCACCCTCTGACTGGAGGGGAGCTAGGGAGACTACCCATCCAACACCAAGGGTCTGTTCTGCTGTTAATAGTAGGGCCACTTTCTCAGACAAAGGGCAAGGCATTTTTAAAGTGTGCTCATGTGTATAGTGTGTGAATGCAAGTGTAGCTATGTTCACATGTATATATAAGCATGCTGTTATATGCTCATGAGTATGTGCTTGTGTTGTGTGATTATATACAAATCTGCCAATGCTTTGTGCAAATGTGTGTACATGAGTATAACATGTATTGTTGATTAAATATGCTTTAAACATCTGTACTATGCAGAAGTAAGAGCATGTGCAACAGCTGTATGGACGTACATATGCATGGGTATGCTCACAAGGTGAACACATACACATACCTGTTTCTGTGCACGCATGTGTACACCATGACACAAACATGAATAGTCACACATAGTGCCATCATGACAGAAGGTCTGAACTTGGAGCCAGAAGAAACAAGGTGTAGCTCTCAGCTTTATAACTTCCTAGCTGTGTGACCTGGAGCAAATCACTTTCTGTCTCTGAGCCTCAGTTTTCTCTTCTTTAAAACAATGAGAATTATAATGAAAGTCATGACAGCCCCTGTCTTTGTTGCCTTTGGAGGCTGACCCAGCATGTTGGGGACTCTTCACAGTACTCCTAGAAGGTTGATATAACCCATCGAGGCTCATTCCACAATTTTGAGGTTCAGGACGTTGCTTTGCAAACTCCCAAATGCCCATCTCAGCAACTAACATTTGTGTAGCCTTGTAGGTCTGACAGCTGCCTTGGCTAGGTGTGTGTGTGTGTGTGTGTGTGTGTGTGTGTGTGTGTGTGTGTGTGTGTGTGTATGTAATAATGCACCTTTTTATCCCCATTTGCAGATGAAGAAAGAGGCTCAGAGAGGTTAATTGATTTCTCAGGGTCATACAGCAAGTAAGTCTGGGAGAAATCCTCTCTAGACATACTATGCCTGAAATGTAGGATGTTTGAGAGGATGCTCTTAGAGAGAGAGAGAGAGAGAGAGAGAGTGTGTGAGAGAGAGAGAGAGAGAGAGATGGTGAGCACATATATTCTTGTGCCTATGTCTTGTGTTCCTGACGAGGCACATCTTTTTGCATGGTTTGTTTGTGGGTGGCTTGGTTGAGCTGGTCAGCCAGACCCTCTGTGTCCACTTAGCAGAGGCTCTAACTAGGCTGTGCCTCCCAGACACCACAAGTGGACGCCTGACCCTCTGTGTCCCCTAGGGGAAGGCTCTAACCAGGTCGTGCTTCCAGGCACCATAAGGGGCACCTGGCCCTCTGTGCACCCTAAGGGAAGGCTCTAACCAGGCTTTGCTTTGAAGACAACATGACGAGGCATGCATGCGCACATCCCTTTCCTAGCTAAGGGACTACATGGGTGGGCTCATTTGCATTAGAACCCCAGGATTCCTTGTGAGCTGCCAGGAACCTGAATGACCTGAGGATGGGTGGGGGGAAGGTGACTGGTCGCTGTGTCTTTCCTCCCGACACTTCTCCAGGCTCAGTCAGATGGCCAAAAGTTCAAGCCTGGGACCTGGTGTAGGGGGTCCTGGGGGTTACAACACCACAACCAACAAGCTGGAGACCCTGAAGGAAGAGGAAGAAGACCTGAAGAGGAAAGTAGAACAGTCCAAGGTAAGGACCTTGGAGGTGCCCAGGCCTTGGAGAGATCAAGCAAGAGGGCAAGTCATTACCCACCTCTGTTCTGTGCCTGTTTCCTCCCATGTAAAATAGGTATCACTGCTTATTTTTTGTACTCTTTAGATGCCAAATGAAGCATAAAATAAAATACCAAGGAATACATAGGGAACTAACAATATTCAAATTAAATTGTAAAAATATTTTTTAAATCCCCCAAAATTAAAGGTTACAGCCTCAAGATAAGAATCCTTGATTTACCACTAAAAGGAACTTCAGAAGTCTAATCCAGCCTTTTTGTTTTACAAATGAGGAAACTGAGGCCTGAGAAGTGAAATGATTTGTGCATGGTCACACGGGTAGTAAGTAACAGATAAAGGGTTTGAACCCAGCTCCTCTGCCTTGAAATCCTAACTCCTTTCTACTATGTATCCCTAGCCCCAAGGTAGTAAACATCACAGTTCTAATTTGAACCCAGATCTTCTGCCTCCAGAATGGTCTTTCTTACCACTCAAGCTAACTGATATTTATATTGTGCATTAAGGTTTGCAAAGTTCTTTCTATCCATATCTCCTCTGATCCTTGCAACAACCCTGTGAGGTAGATGCTATTTTTGTCCCCATTTTACAGAGGAGGAAACTGAGACCCAGAGAGGTTCAGCCAATAAATAGTTTTTAAGGGCTAAACACTGGGGATATAAAGAAAGGCCAAAGGCAGTCCAGCGCTCTGGGTGCTGGGCCTCAACACTTCTCAGAGTGCCCATGCTGACAAAATGGCACATCTTTCCACTCATTGCAAGCACTGTGTTAGGCACTGGAGATGCAGAATGGAGGAGAAGTGATCTGTCCAAAGTTGAATGGCAAGGAAGGGATGGCTCTGGGAGATCAGTTCAACTCAACCAGGATTTATTTAGTGCTTACTGTATGCCAGGTCCTGAAGTAGGTGAACAGAAGAATCAGAACAGAGTAGTCCCTGTTTACAAAGAGCTTACATTCTCTTGGGGGAGGAGGGCATGGGCTGCCATCCTGACGCCTACACCAGGGGCAGGCCCAAGAGGATGGGCTTGGGGCGGGGAGGAAAAGAGGGACCGACCCCAGAGACATCTGGAGCCCTGCTGCGTCTCTCCTAGGATGAGTATCTGTCAGATCTGTACCACTTTGCTACGAAGGAAGACAGCTATGCCAACTACTTCATCAATGTAAGAGCCTCAAGGAGTCCCTCTGCCATCCCTGCTCCTGGGAGATGTGCCAGAGTGGTGGGGAGAATTCTGGGGGGTGGGGAAAGAGCTCCCCAATTTGAGGAGGAAGGAGAGTCTACAAAGCTCGACACCTCCCCACCAGGGGTCAGTGACCCTCTTTCTGCACTGTCGAAGGCCTCCTCCCAGGTGGGTTGGGGGAGGTGGGAGAGGAGCCCTGACAGAGGAATCCCCAAATTCTTGGCCCCCAAGACTCCTGTTGGGCCCTTCACCTTGTCCCTTCTCTTACACAGCTTCTGGAGCTGCAGGCTAGTTACCACCGTAGATCCTTGAGCTCACTGGACACAGCCTTGGCCGAGTTGAAGGAGACCCATGGCCGAACAGGTATTGGTGGTAGAGGACACAGCCCCTCCTGCCCCTGCCCTTGCCCAAAGCATCTTAGGTTAATGGGCTCAGGACTCTGACCTCCTCCCCTTAAGACTATGTAATCTCAGCCAAGTCACTTTCAACCCTCAGCCTCAGTTTTCTCAGCACAATAGAAAGGGCAATGACATTAGAGACCCAAGAGCTGGGTTCAAATGTTGCTTCTCAAGAGGCTTTAAACAAAGAATAAAAGAGGTGGGGAAGCTGAGCAAAATGAATGAACGTATCAACCAAATTTGGCATTAGATGACGTATGGAAAACCATCACAAGACCTGTTCCCACTAGCTCGTAGAATGTGCGCTGCTCCAGGGTATTTGTCACCCAGCACGGTGCCTGACACAGTCGTCCCTTAATAAATTTTCACTGGATGGAATCAGATTATTGAACTGGGAGAGTGACCATGACCTTACTGTGTGCCAGGCTCTGTCCAAAGTGCTGGAGATACACAGATTAAATTGAGAACAGTTCTGCCCTCAAGTGGCTTATATTTACTTGATAAATTAAAGGCAACACAGAATATATACATAGTAAATGTTAAAGAAAATGCTGCAGCTGTTGGAGGAGGAAGGATGTGATACATTTTGTTTCTGAATGAACAAAGTAACTTTAGGCCTATAGCAGATGCTAAAAGAAAAAAAAAACAAACCCAAAAAAGCACTTCCCAGACACCAAACAAACCTAAATTTGATATACAGGGGTGTTCCAAAAGTCTACCAAAACCTGGGACAACCTCTTTTCCTGAATTTGTCATCCATTCTCCATACCCTCTCCTCTTTCAGATTCTAGACATTTTCCATGGGTCCTTGACTGAGGGGTGGAAGGGCCAGGCTCCCTGGGGAGTGGGGAGGGAGGGAAGGGTGGGGCCACTTTGATTTGGGTCAGCAAGCCCCTTCTGGGGCTGCTCTAGGGACTCAGAGAAAACCTCCTAGAAGCAATGGGTATTGGGTAGGAGGGATTTAAAGGGAGTAGGGGTAGGGATGGTTGAAGTATTGGATAAGTGAGGAGAAACCCCTGCCTCCTCCAGACTTCTGAAGCTTTACCTAAATCCTATCTAATGGAAGGAGGATTACTAAGAGATTAGAGAGAAAAGAGAATTTGGAGATCATTTATCTGCCCCCTCCAACCCAATATACTTTTGTGAAGCGTCTAGGATTCTTTGTTAGTCACTTTGTGATTGAGAAAACAGGAACAACTCCTTCCTCTCCCCTAACTGACAGTAAGGAAACTGATGTTCAGAAGAGTAAGTAACTTGCCCAGGGTCACACAGCCAAGCTAGTGTGCGTTGAACTGTGTGGGAGTGTATATGTTTGTGTGTGCGTGTGTGCGCGCGCGCTTAATGGAATTTTTTTAAATCCACAAGCCTTTGTTTGTACCCACTCCTGCTTTCCTTCCCACTAGAATAGAAGAAAAACAAATGCCTTGTAACACAGAGACAGAGAGTGTTCTTTCTCCTATGCCCTGTGATCTTACAGTTTCAGGGGAAGAGGCTTCTGAGGTCTTATTTTACAGAGAAGCAAAATAAAAACCAGAGAGGCAACCAAAGTTGCACAGATTATAAGTAACAGAGCCAGGATTTGAACCCAAGCCCTCCAGCTTCCCATAGAGCAGAGTTCCCATCTAACCTGAGCTGAGCTGGAGGAAGGGCAGGTTGGGAAGTTAGTTTGAGGGCACAGGAGAGACAAAGGGAGAGCAGGATGATCTTTCAGTCTCATGTCTTGCCTCCGAGGCTATTCTTTCTGAGGAGGGGGAAGGTGAGGCACTCTCTTTCTTTACTCTGTCCCATCTCATCTTCCTCCCACAGACAGCAGCACCCGGGGATCAGATGTCCCCTCCATTAAAGTGTACGGGGTGGCCTTGAGGACCCATCTGCAGGAGACTGGCCGGGACATTGCCTTGCCCCTGGAGGCATGTGTGTTGATGCTTTTGTCTGAAGGCATGAAGGAAGAGGTAAAAGGGAGAAGGGAGCCCGCAGGGTCCACCTCGAACCCATGATGGGCTGGGGAAAGTGTCCTGGGTGGCAGAATAAGAATACTTATTCTATGTGGCTATGGAGAATTGCAGGAGTACTGGACTAGTTCTTAGAGATTGACCCATTCAATCCTGCCTTTTTACAGATGGGGAAACTGGGGCACAGAGAGGGGAAGGTAGTGAGGGAGCAGCAGAGCTGGTATTCAAATCCAGCTGACATGTTTACAAAGGGCTTTCACATACATTTCTCAACAGCCCTGTGAGAGAGTGAGGAGGGGCTTATTCTCTCCCAGGTAAAGTGCCCTGAGGGATCAGATGAAATATTTGGCCAAGATCACACAGCAGATTAATAATAGAGCTGGCTGTCCTGATACCCTCCTGCCACTGAAGTGAGCCACTTCTGCTGCCTTCTGACTTGTCACTATTGTTGGCACGCGTTATAAGTTGCAGAGCTGAGTCTTCAGGTTAAGAACATGGTTCCCTAGTAATACAAATGATACGAGGAAGACCAAACCATTATCAGTAATTTCTACCTTAGTGTGAGTGAGCATGTGGATTTTTCCCTAAGTGTATAGTGCTATATGGGAAGGTTGGAAGGCATGCTCCAATCTTGGAGCAGAAGGGCCTTCAGCCCTTAGAGGATGACGAGAGAAGATGCATTCCCTGTAGGGTTAGGGACAGTGTCCAAGGTGGCCTTTTTTATTCTCCCCCCATCTCCCATGGCAGCTAGTCTCACACCCCATCTTGCCTAGATTCGTTTCTTTCCGCCATTCATCTAGTCTTCTCTTCCTCAGACCTCCTTGGGATTCTATCATTCCCATAGCACTGTTCCCCTAGACCTCTCTACCTCAATGGGCAGCCCTCCACCACAATGACTTTCCATTTCCCTAGGGTCTCTTCCGCCTGGCAGCAGGGGCCTCTGTGCTCAAGAGGCTGAAACAGACGATGGCCCTCAATCCCAGCAGCCTGGAGGAATTCTGCTCTGACCCTCATGCAGTTGCTGGTACCAGAACCCTAGGCTGGGCTGGCTATGACAGCTGGCTGGGCACCTACTTGAACCTCCCTCCCTCCCTCCCTCCATTCCTTCCTTCCTTCCTTCCTCTTTATTTCCTTTTTTCGATCTTTCTCTTTTCTATCTCTTCCATCCATCATTCTCTCTTTCCCTTTCCTCCCTCCCTTCCTCCCTCTGTCCCTCCTTCCTTTCTTTCTTTTTCTTGTATATTGGCCTCTTTAGCTTTTACATCACTTTCATTTTGCAGGCTATCCCTCCCCCTCCCCCACCCCTGTGGACCATCCATTATTACAAAAAACAATTTTAAAAAGAAAGGCAGAGTGGGAAGAAGTAGAATTTAGCAAAACTAACCAACAAAGCAATGAAACCCAACAGGATGTGTATGCCATGTTTGGGGCATTCCTTCAGCAGAGGAAAGGCAGTCTAGATAATTTTGACATTGATTTCAGGGGTTCTCTGGCCTGAACAATGCTTAGCTCACTGCTAGGTAATTCCGCCATTCGTGTTTCATTCCTTTGGATGGAGCACTGGAGTGCCAGTGGAAGGCTACCCTAGAGCAGGCTGGATGGGGCTGGGCCCAAGGGCTTGGGTGGGCCCATGCTGGGGAGATCCTGGGCATTGGGATGATGTTGCCTCTCCCTCCCCTCCTCCTCTTTTCAGGGGCCCTCAAGTCTTACCTCCGGGAGCTTCCTGAGCCTCTCATGACATCTGAACTCTATGAGGACTGGATGAGAGCTGCCAGGTGAGTGGAGGGCCCTATGGGGTAGTGGCAGAACACTGGACTTGTATTCATGGAGCTCTGAGTTCCAGTCTCCTCTCAGATCCTTTCTCACTGGGGGAGTCTCAGTGGAGCAGGCCTAGGCTCCACAATTTATCAGTCCTTCCTAGTTCCATCTCTATAAAGCTTATCAAAGTGAATGAGAAAGTCTGAGGCCCTCCCTCCACAGCCCACGCCTGTTTAATGTATGTCCCTTCGTCCACTCTCCAGTCTGAAGGAGCCAATGGCCCGGATTGAAGACCTCCAAGAAGTGTGTGGGAAACTGCCCCAGGAAAATCTCTGCAACTTGAGGTGGGTCCCTCAGTGCAGTCAGGGGGTATTCTGGGGGCAGGGGAGCAACGGAGATGGGGATACCCATTCAACCTGGGGAGCTGAAAGGCTTGCCAGGAGCCAGGAGGGGGAGTGGCCCCACTCCTGATTCCTCCCCTCAACTCTCCTCTCTCTCCCAGGTACTTGATCAAGTTCCTAGCCAGGTTGGCCAAGGAGCAGGAGGTGAACAAGATGACCCCAAGCAACATTGCCATTGTCTTAGGGCCAAACCTGCTCTGGCCACCCACAAGAGATGGGTAGGAGCCTAGAATGTGGGAAACTCAGACCTAGAATGGGAGGGACTTGAGCAGAGAATACTGGGATGTGGAGGTGGGAGGTGGGAGAACAGGGGATGACAGAGCTGGGAGGGCCTTTAGAATAGGAAATATCCAAGTTGGGAAGAACCTTAGAACAGGCAATGTCAAGACTGGGAGGGCCTTTAGCATGGAATATCAAAGGTGGGAGGGGCTTTAGAACAAGGAATGCCAGAGCCAGGGGAGAGAGCTTAGAACAAGAGATGTCATCAGGCCCGGTTACTGAACTAGAGCAGGCCTGCACAACCTTGGGCCTGCCAAAGGATTTCAGGCAGCTGGCAATAATGTAGTGGATATTTTCTGCTACATCTTTCATGGGCTGCATGAAATCCTCTGGTTTGCTGTAAGCAGCCTGTGGGGCCACAGGGAGTGCAGGCCTGTGCTAGAGCCTTTCTGAACTCAGAATCTTTGCCCAGACCATGGGATGGTATCAGAATGGGGAAGATTTTAATGAAGGTTAGAAATAGAGATATCAGTGGATTAAAGACTGAAATTCCCCAAATCCCTTCAGACAATATGTGCTCAGGTGCTGTTCCAACCTGAGCTCTAAGTCTTCTCTGGGGAATGAGGGAGGAAGCTATAGTTCACAGAAACTCGCTTCATTAGGAAATCCTGGAATGGGGACTGGGGCTGGGACCCCTGCGCTAATGCTAACCTCCTTTCCTCCTCATCTCAGAGACCAGGCTCAACTGGACACAGCCTCCGTGTCCTCTATCCAGGTAGTGGGTGTAGTGGAGGCATTGATCCAGAATTCAGACACCCTCTTCCCAGGAGGTAAGGTCATGTGTGTGTGTGTGTGTACATGTGTGTGTGTTTGTCCATATGAAAGCAAACCATTGCATCAGATATCTCTGAAGAAGGTCTATCCATGATCTCTGGGTAATTAACAGAAATAGTCAAGATCTATGACTTTTCCCTTCCTAGAGAGACATTCTTTGTAGTAAAGACTTAAAAAGAAAGAGGAAAATAATAGCAAAATTCACCAGCACCTTGTCGATGGAGGGAGAGAGGTGGTCAGAATGGACCATGAGCTTCTTGAAGGCAGGGGCTCAGTCACTTTCATCTTTGTCCCTACCCCATCCTCAGCAGTCCCTGGCATATGGTAGGTGGCTGCCTAATCAGTGTTCCTTAGCTGACTTGAATTCAGTTCAATTGACTCTATCCCAGGAGGGCTTTGGAATTTTTTCCCCCTTCTTTTGCAGAAATTGATTTCAATGTGTCCGGCTTGTTCACTTCCCCCACTCTCCTGTATCAGCCTCATCCCCAGGAAAAGATTACTGACAGTCCCAAGTCAGAAGAATTCCCAGCCACCTCCACACCCCCTCCAGTGGCTAAGGAAAGGTAAGAATATTTGGATGGCAAAATGACCTCAGAGGCCAACTCAGAGTCACCCAGCTCAGGTCTCTGACCAGTTGGACAACTGATATCTCTTCCAGTTCTGAGGATTCTTTCTGGGAAACTGAGGGAAGTAGGGAGGGCTTTCCCTTATATTTTGTAAGATGAGGAATGCCCCCCAAACATCTCTCGCCTGTCATTGGTGGTAATGGTGGTGTTAGTAGTAGCAGTGGTGGTAGTGGTCATATGATAACAATATAGCTAGCATTTATATAGCTCCCATATGCACCAGGTACTGTGCTTAGCACTTTACAAATATCTCATTTAATCTCTGCACAACGCTGGAAGGTAGGTGCTGTTTTTATTCCTATTATATAGTTGAGGAAAATGAAACAAACAGAAGTTAAATAACTTGCCCAAGGTTACACAGCTAATAAGTGTCTGAGGCTGGATTTAAATTCGGAGATCTTCCCAACTCTGAGGCCAGCAGTCTATATACTGTACCACATAGCTGCCTGCCTCAGTGGTAGAGAGCAGACCCAGTATTCTGAATTGCTCCAGACCTGTTAGGAAATTTGTATTACCAGTTAGCAGGAGAATAGTTGAGACAGGGCAGGTCCTGGGGGTCTGGGAGGCCACAGATCCTAATATAACTACGGTATCAGAGGATGTAGGGCTGGAAGGGACCTAGAGATAATTATTTAGTCCAGCTTCCTCAATGCTCTGCCCCGGTCCCAACTATGGACCTCCTAGATTACATACTCCCTTGTTCTCCAACTTCAGGCCCCCAGGGTTTGAGGAATTGTGTAGGAATAACTAGGATAAGTAGCCCAGGCACAAGGGACTTATTTTGACTTAATGATTCCAAGAAGAGCCTGGAATCCAGAGTTACAGAGATGTCCTGTCCCCTGCCATGGGCAAGCTCTAGGATTCCAGAACCATTAAGACTTGGAAAAATATTACTATGTTTCCTTATCTGTAGGGGATTGAACTAAATACTCTGAGGTCCTTCCAGTTTTATGTATGACCCTATAATCCTATGATTTTTGTTACCACTGCTTCCCACCTGGTCTAGGAATCCCCTCAACCATCTTTCGTATAGATGTTAGAACACTTAGACTGATGAGGAGCGCTCACTATAGCCTCTATTCCACTCAGCCTAGGCAGACTTGCTAGCTTTCCTCAGTCCTCTGACAGGGGGTGTTGGGGTGTGGTTACCACACAGGCTCCTGATGTTTGATATGTATGGGAGCCTCCAGCAAAGGTGCTTGTTCCAACCATGACCACAAGGCAGTAAGGTGATCCTTCACACAACTGGTGGCTGAGAAAGGCCTCTGCCTGAGAGTAGGGAGTGAGTCTTTTGGCATTCAGGAGACTCCTAGAAAACTGCCTCTGGGCTCCCTCTCTCTAGCTGAGACCTGTGTTCTCATATCTCTCTTTATGCCTCAGTAAGGCAGAGTTTGAACCTCCACCAAGGCCCAGCTCCCCAAAGGTCATCCGGAACCCCACAGAAGTACCTGGAGCAGCTGAGGAAACAGCCAGGAAAAGTGAGTCCACCCATGGCCAAGCACTGTGGAGGGGAGGGGAGGAGGAATGAAGGGGGGGGAGGGGTGAAGGTAAGAAAAAGGATGGGGGTGTGCCATGGGAAGTAAGGGCTTCAGGGGCTGAGATTTTGTTCTGAGATGGGGTTGGGATGGCTGAATCCTAGTCTAGATGGAGAGGTACGACATGAGCCCCCAAAATGTTGGCATGGTCAGTCTGGGAGGAACCTTAGAACAGCCAAGGATGGTGTCACTTCTGTGGCATTCATTTTGAACAGGGAATGTCAGGACATAGCATAGGAGGAAATCTTAGAGAGCATCTAGTCCACATGGTCATACTGAAGCCTGTGGAAAGGAAGTGATTTGCCCAAGGTCATACAGGACTTTTGTCAGAGCCAGGACTAGAACCCAAGGCTCTGGATTCTTACTTAAATCAGGACTCTTGCCCCTACATCCTGCTCCATGGGGCTGAGCCAGGAGAGGGGGAGGCCAGAGTGGACTTGAATAGTTGGGGAGGTCTTGGAGGAGGAAGGCCTTGAGTGATAGCAAGACCAAGGTCAAGGGTCAGGGTAAGAGTATCTGGCATCCCTAATCTAACTTTTTTTCTCTCTTTCTCTATAGCCAAACGCCCAGCCCCTGCCCGGCCCATGGTACCTCCACCCCAGGTCCAGAATCCCCGATCTTCACCCCCAACCATTCCCTCTATGGCTCCAACCCCATCCCAGCCCCATGCCCAGCCCCAGCCTCAGCCCTGTACTCCAGGGAGTCCTGCTACTCCCAGAGCCCTCCCCCGACGTCAGACAGGCAGCAATATTAAGGCCCCCTCTGTACCTCCCCCATTGCCTCCTCAACCTCCCCAGCCCGTGCGCCGGCTAAGCCGACCCTCCCCTGCTTCCCCCAACCCCAGTTCTGAGACTGAGGTTTCTGGGGAGCCCAGAGGTCCTGAGGGTGATAGCTATGCAGCCCAAGGAGGGGTCACCATTCCTCCGCAGCCCCGGCCTAGGACTCTTGCCTCAGAGACGGACTGAGCCAGGGGTGACCTGGCTGCCTCCTCCCACCACAGTGCACTGCCCCTCCCCCTCACTGCTTCTATTCTCTGGGGCCCCTTTTCCCTCTGTCCCACTCCTGACCTCTTCCAACATGGGAGCTCCAGTGACTCAGCCCTCAACTAATTGCCTTTGAGATAGGAAGGAAATCTCCCAGATGCAAATGCCTCTGGCCCTCAGCCCCAGCTGGGCTGGTCCCTTGCCTTGGGAACTGAAGAGGAGCCCGGGCCTTCTCTCTCCCTTCTTGTGGTGCCCCTGGTTCTGGGCATCCAGAGACTCCCTTTCCCATTGCCTGGCCGGGTCCAGTCAGTGAGGAAAAGAGAAGAGGAATGGAAAGGCCTTTAGTTTGACATCCCTAGGAGAGCAGCTATTTTCCTTTCCTGGAAAGATTTTTGATTTTGTTTTTATTTTTTGTCTTGATATGGCTTGTAAATTATTTTGGATTAAAATGGAACACACCCTGTGTGCAGCCAGCTTTCCCTTTGCCCTCCAAATAAAGGTGATGATTGAGAAAGGAGGAGACAGCTGCTTCTGTGACTGAACATCAGGTTTATTCTGGAACAAAGACCATGAGCTTTGTTCCTTCCACCCTGGGAGGGTCATGGGTCATCTACTCACTGTAGCATTCCTGGCCAAGAGTTACACAGCCTGTTTGAACACCTCTGGGGATGGGGAGCTCACTGTCTCTTGACAATAATAGTGCTGGCAACATGCACGATGTTAAGCACTTTACAAGTATGACCTCATTTGATTCTTGAAACAACCTTGGGAGGTAGGTGCTGTTGTTATCCCCATTTTACAAATGAGGAAACTGAGGCAGGCAGTACTTTGGTGATTTTGCTCAAGGTCACACAGCTAGTTATTGAGACCATAATTGAACTCAGGTCTTCTGATATCAGGACTAGCACTCTTATACATGGCCACATTGCCACCTAGCTGCCTCTATCATATAGTGTGTGTGTGTATACATATAAGATGCATATTATATAACTATTTTTCCATTCTATATAGATAACATAACCTGTGTATACAAGTATATACACACAAAGTATATAAAAGATGTATAAATACACATGCAAGTATATAATGTATATATACATGCAAACATATGTACACATATATAGATACAATGTGTGGAAACACAAATATGTACAATGTAAATATACAGAAATATGTCTATAACACCCACAAATATATATTTATGTAACGTATATATGGAGTGCATACACATGCAAATGTATATACAACATATATACAATGTGTATTCACATAACGAATCTGTACAATTTGTATATATACGTATGTACACAATGTTAGTGCGTATGTATATGTACATGTGTGTGCATATATGTATATATGTAGACACAAATATGCAGACATTTTATGACTTACCATCTTTGTCCGCTCACCGAGTGGTGCCCTGCTATAGTGGGCACCATACAAAAGCTTATTCCCTTCCCCTCACCCCCACCTCGGGGAGGGGCCGGATTCCCACTGGGGATCTGGTTTAAATCCAACCAACCAGTTTCGAGAGGCCCCTCTCCAACAGGGCTGGACTCCGATCCCACAATCTCAGGAGCCACGTGGGCAGAAAGGCACGAACCACCTCCTCTCCCTCCCTTCCAGCAGTGGCCACGTGGCCTTGCATTTTCCGGGAAAGCATTTTCCCGGGAAAATCCGACCCAAACCTAGCAACTACTTCTCCCTTGCTCCTGATTGGTCGCGACACCCGAGCGCCCCACTTCTTCTATCCCGCTGTCACTCGTGTTAGCCTCCTGGTTTTTATTGGACAGTTACTTCAATCCTATCTTTCATAGGTGATTTTGGACGTCAATCCCAGCTCAAGCCCGCCCTCAAGGACAAGCCCACGGCTAGGGGAAAGTTCTAAGTGCCCATTGGTCAGCTCCGAAGCTTGTCCGCCTCCTCACCTCTTCAAGTTTACCGGGTCTTCAGCCCTTCCTTAGTTCTGATTGGTTCTTCACCCGGAGAAGGGAAAGTAGTCACAGATTGGCCGGATTTTTTGTAAATATCCAAATTGGCCCGCCCCCTTTTCCCTTACACTTTTCCCTGCTGTCGCCTTCATTCCCAGTCCGTTAGAAGTGACCTCTCGCAGTGGCCCCGAGTCCTCCGGTACCCTGGCGCCCCTTGGCTGCTTCCAGAGGGAGTGCCATGGGCTACCACAACAAAGGTAACGACGCTGCCCCCCCCCTCCCCCGGCTGGACGTGCACCCATCCATTGGCCAGTTCTACCATCAGTTTTGGCTTTGGTCCCGCCTCCCCGCGGGGTCTAGGCTTAGGGGCAGTGCATCTCTCAGCCCGCTGGCCCGTTTTTCCGTTATTCGCGAGATGACTCTAGCCAATCGCTCTCTTTCTTCTCCTAGCTCGCATCTTTGTTCGCCTTTTGGCTGTCACTTCGAACCGTGTCCCCACCCCTTTCTGATACTCAACGTCCATTGGTCTCTTTCTGCATCGAGGCCGGAATGTACTGTCCTGGAGCCTGCGCGGGGCGGAGGGAAGAAGGGTACTATTCGCTCATTGGTTGGTTCTTTCAGCCCCCTGTGTGGATTCATTCTCTTTCCCCTCTCTTCCTCTAGGCCGCCCCAGGGCCACTGAGGCCACTAGAGTGGAGTCTCGGACTTCGGAGAGAGGGCGGTGGAGGCGAGGCTCTTCACCCATTGGCCCATTGTTTTGAGCCCGTTGTAAATTTCCTGGCCGTCTCTCCCATTGGTCACCGCCCCTCGCTCTAGGCCCCGCCCCCCGGCGATGCTTGGTGCCCATTGGCTCTGGGGCGTTGGGCAGGGGCGTTGGGCGCGGCGGAGACGTCATTCCCGCGGGAGAAAGGCCGGTGACTGTCCTGGGCTTGGCCGGGCGGCTGTATGGCGGCCTGTGAGCGTCTGGGCGGTGGCGCCCTGCGGGAGCTGCTAGCCCAAACCCAGTGCGTACTGTTCGACTGCGACGGGGTGCTGTGGAACGGCGAGCGCGCTGTGCCAGGCGCGCCCGAGCTGCTGGAGAGGCTGGGCCGCGGCGGCAAGGCGGCGCTCTTCGTAAGCAACAACAGCAGGCGCTCGGTGGCTGAGCTGGCCAGCCGCTTCGCGCGCCTCGGCTTCCGCGGCGTGGCGGCCGAACAACTGTTCAGTTCGGCGCTGTGCTCGGCGCGCCTGCTGCGCCAGCGCTTGCCGCGGCCCTGCCCGCCGGGCGCCGTCTTCGTGCTGGGCGGCGACGGGCTGCGTGGCGAGCTGCGGGCCGCGGGGCTGCGCCTGGCCGGCGACGAGCCGGGGCCCGTGCGCGCGGTGCTCGTGGGCTACGACGAACACTTCTCCTTCGCCAAGCTGAGCGAGGCCTGCGCCCACCTGCGCGACCCCGACTGCCTCCTGGTGGCCACCGACGTGGACCCGTGGCACCCGCTCAGCGACGGGCGCACCACCCCCGGTGAGGGCCGGAGGCTGGGAAGGATAGACTGAGCTCAGAATCCGGGGGCCAGCCGAAGGCGCACCAGGAGAGAGAAGGGAGGGGAAGATGGACCTGTCAGGAGGGATCGAGGGCCGGAACCTGGGGGTGGTGCGCCCAGGCTATATTCAGGGTTCAGCATGGTGGAGGGAGGGAGCCCAGAATTCTGTAGAGTCATGGGAGGGGTACCTCCCAAGCTGCAAGATTCCTGGGAAAGGAGAGGAAAGGATGAATCTAGACTGGAGGGGAATCAGGGGGGCAGAGGGTGGTGCCAGGCCAAGGTCAAGGCTCTCAGCATGGGAGGGAAAGGGGAAGGAGGGTCCCTGGGATCCTTGGAGGAGGACCTAGGAGATGGAACCATTGAGGGGGTACAATATCCTTGGGGAGAAGGGAGGATGGATCTGGGATTGGGAGAAATCAAAGATCCCAGGAGGGAGGTGCTAGCCTAACATCTGCCCTCATCTGGGGAGGGAGGTACCCCAGAATTGGCCATCAACTCTACTGGTGTGGTACCTTTCCAGCTGTAAGATCCTCAGGGGGAGGGGAAGATAGACTTCAAATGGGGAAAAACCCACAGCCCTAGGGATGGGGAGAGGCAGTATAGGCTGAGAGTCAGAGCCCAGCCAGGAGAAGGTAGAACCCCAGAATATGCTGAGTTGGCCCCTGGGTATGGTGCATCTTCCTCTTGCAAGTTCTCAGTCAAAGGGGAGGAGAGGCAGGAAACTTAGCACAGTGTCTTTGGGGAGGGGAAGGGGATGGAGAAAGTAATAGATACTGGGATGGAGAGGATCTTGGCTGGAACATTGCATAACCCAGGGTGACAGGAGCCTAGGATGGGGAGGATGGAGTCTAGGACCTGGGAGAAGGGAGAGGGCAATTGAACTTGCTTGGGGGTTGCTGGGGCTATTTGGATGCCTCTTCTAGATCTACTGGTGACAATTTGTAGGGAGGTTACCTTGGAAAATGTGAGTGGCACCTTCTGATCACGAGGCCAAGTTCAATTTCTGTTTCAGGACCTCATGTGATAGAAGCGAAGCTGGGTCAGGGAGACCTAGGGCAAGAGCAGCACCTCTTTTATCATGAGGGCTATGCAGAAGCCTTATCTCAGGTTCTTATCTGACCAACTTCACACAGGTTTCTGGTGAGATGGAGTCCAGCCTTCTAGAAGTGGCCAAAGGCTGGTGAAGCTTTGCATAAAGTCTTGCATGTGGAGTTAGGTAGGAAACACCCAACTTCCCAGTGATGAGTATAGGCCCAGGATTATATCAGGGGCAGCATCTACTGGACAAGATTGCAAGACCCACAATCTGATCCAGTAGGGAAGCTAAGATGACCTGGGACAGGCTGAAGGGAGGCTGTTCCAAGCTGGGGAATGGGAATGACCACCAACTCCTGGGAAATGTGAATGAGAAGACTTGGACCTTTATCAAAAGTTCTCATTTCTACACCACCCTAAGGTTTACAAAACTCTTCCCCACGACTGCCCTGTGATTTAGGAGGATTGTAGTCATCAGGTTCATTTTTGCAGATGGCATATTGGGCACAGAGAGGGCAAGCCACTTGCCCCAGGGGTACGGTGTCAGAGCTGCTGTCTAATACCAGGGCATTACCTGACATTCTCTGCTTTGGCAGGATCGATTTAAGCCAGATGCCCATAATCACTTTGGTTTGTATTTATTTAGAATTACTAAGTTACCATTATAGCACCTGGCATTGGACAGTGCCCGTTATAAGCAGTGATGGTTTTTTTGCATGAATATATAGCTTTGCGAATTGATCTGGAATGATTTCTTACCTTTTATTTTTAACATTTGGAGAAACCAAAGCTGAGGCAACACATGGTTAGTGGCAGAACAGAGATAGAGCCCAGGTTTCGCAGGGTTCTCACTAGCATCTTCTCTGATCCCAGTTTAGGAGAAAGAATTAGCTTCCAGGAACTCTGTTAGATTCCAGAATAATCTTGATTAGGACTCGCTGACTGGTATTCAGAATATGGAGTGGGAGTGGGGCACTGGTGGATTCCAGAATGAAGAGCTTCCATTTCGATGGATTCCTAAGAAGTTCCCAAGACAGGAACAATTAATATTAGCCATAGGAGGGAATGAAGAAAGAGATTCTGCTCAGAGAAGACATGTTGTGGAGATCAGAGCTCAGAATTTGGAAAGGACCTTTAATCAATCCCTACCAGGAAAGGCATTCACTACAACCTAACAGACAATGCCTGGCCTCTGCTTGGAGACTTCCAAGGACAAGGACAGTGGTGCCTTATCCTTTCTCCCCAGTTCTCCTCATTGTACACAGTGGGTCCTACCCTCTGTCCAACTCTGGGGTGGTCCAGGTACCTTCTGAGATGTTCAGTTCAGTTCTTGGCACATTTTGGAGGGAGAGTCAGGCTGGAGAGTCAGGGTAAGGAAAGATCTGGACATGATGAGTTGGGGAAAAGAAGGATATCGAGCCTGGAGAAGAGGCTTAGGGTAAAGGGCGCATGATGTCTGTCTTCAATAATTTGAAACACTTGTGGACTCGTCCTCTAGGTCCAAAGAGAAACATGGATATCAGTGTAAACTGGCATATTTGGGCATGAAGAAAAGAAAAAATTCCTAACAACTTGAGCTGTCCCAGAGTGGGGTGACCTGCCTCTGGAAGAGTTGCCATTCCTGAAAGTCTTCAGTCAGTGCCTGGGTGACCCCTTGTCAGCCTAATAACAGGGGTCACTAATTGGGCTGGCTTCCCTCTGTAACCCTAGGAATGGGAAAGTAGAATGGGAAAACACATTTGATTAGGTGAGGGCAGGGGAGAAACAGCGGGGAACAAATTGGAAAACATCCAGTGTTAGAGCCTGGAGATCCCCGCTAATGAAAGACTGAGCAAATTCAATTCACACAGGCTATTCACTTGATTATCCTTTAATGAAGCTACCCCCACCCATATCCCTGGAGCAGGTGTGTGTGTGTGTGTGTGTGTGTGTGTGTGTGTGTGTGTGTGTGTGTGTGTGTGTGTGTGTGTGTGTGTGTGTGTGTGTGTGTATGCGTGCGCGTGCTCACACGCCTGCAGTTAAGTGGGACAGAGTTCTGGAATTAGAGGAAGGGTCTCCTAGAGGTGGACACCCAGCAATAGGAATTACTAGGGGTCAGTAGGTTGGTGGGAAGAAACAATAATCAGTTTTGAGATTCTGGAAGAGTGATGGACCTATAATTCATTTAGCAAACCCTTAGAAAGTGATCTGGGTCCTGTGCCAGGCCCAAGATACAGACAAAGCTGTCCCTGCCTTCAGGAAACTTACATTTTAATTTCTGATGGGTCCTCATGTAGGAGTTGACTCTGAAGCTAAGCTTTGAAGGAAACTGGGAGTTCAAAGAGATAAAAGGGGAGGGACCCTGAATGGAATGGGCTGAATAGAGGGGGTGAAGAGTGGGACCTGCCTTCTAGTCTGTGAAGCTCCCAAAAAAGAAATTTGTATGTGTATCTTTTGCTATATCACCTTCATTTCAGGATTATATTCACCCTACACCCAGTAAGCTGACACTTGTAACAAAGAATAACACAGAAATCAAGTCTGACAGTGTATACTGTGCTCAACTCCCGTAGCCCCTCACCTCTGCAAAGAAAAGACAGATGGGAATTTTCTTCCCAGTATCTTTGCCTGGGCCAATCTTGGCCATTATTTTATAGCTTCCTTTTGATAAAGACTTCTCAATTAAATGTTTAATTAGAAACAACTTTACATATTGATATGTAATATGAAATTTGAAAATTTTGAGGAGAGGCTTACTTCCCGTTCAAGGCATACAGGAAGACTTCATGGGAGAATTCTAAATAAGAGACTGACATGGAGAGTGGGGGAGAGTTGGGGGAGGGGAAAGAGTCTTTCTGGGAACAAAACCAGAAAGAGACTTGGGCATCAATATTTTGAAACTCCTCACTCCCTTTCGAAGTAAACTCCATTGTCTCCCTGTTGCCTCTAGGAGCAGATCCAAACTCTGCCTACTACCTAAAGAAAGCCCTCACCATCTGGCTCCAACCTTCTCCTACATTACTCTCCTTCATGCACTTTGCTTTCTGACCAGACCAACTTACAAAAAAGTGATAATAAATTTTGATGTTCTTTACAAAATGTCTTCCAGTATTCCTCCCTCTCCCAGGCAACCCTCCCATAGAGTGAATGATATTTTTTAAAATAAAAAGAAAGGGGCGGGGGTGAGAAGTGGAAAAAAGGTCGAAGGTCAGCACATTGAAGAAGTCTGAAAATAGAGGCAATGTTGCACAACTGTGGACCTCCCACTTCTGCAAAGAAGTTGAGGGAAATATCTTCTATGTCTTTGGAGTCATGCCTGTTATTTGTAATTTCGAGACATTCACTTTGGATTATTTTGTCTTGGTGGTTGTTTCCATTTATATTATTGAAGTCATTAATTTATTTTATTTTCTTGGTTCTACTGACTTCACTCTGTATCAGGTCATATAAATCTTTCCAGGCTTCTTTGTTTCATTCATTGTGTTCCATAGCACCGCAATATTCCATTACATTCATTTACACAGTTGATTTACTATTCACCAGTTAATGGCCATCTACTTTGTTTCCAACTCTTTACTAGCTCAAAAAGTACTACTATAAATATTTTGGTACATGTGGAAATTTTCTTAGTGAAATCCATGGGTATAAACCTAATAGTTGAATCTTTGGGTGAAAGGGTATGGACCTTTTAGTCAACCTTATTTGCTTAATTTGAAATTGTTTTCTAAAGTGTTTAAACCACTCCACCAACTATATACTAGTGCTCTTATCTTCCCTCTATCCCTCCCATGTTAATCTATCTTTTGTCATCTTTGCCAGTTTGTTGGATGAGTGGAAGAAGCCCAAGGCTGTTTTGATCGGCTTTTTTCTTATTAGTGATTTGATGCATTCTTTAACATGGTTATTAATAGCTTTCATGGTAATTAATATTAAGAGCTGTTGCTTCATTCCCTTGAGAGCTTAACTATTGGGGAATAGCTTTTGATTTTATAATATGTTAAGTGTGTATCTTGGATATAAAGCTGCTATGTGGAAAATTTAATACAAAGATCTTTTTCCATTTGCTACTTCCCTTCTAGGTACATTAATTTTGTCTATGCAGTGGCTTTTCAGTTTCATGTAATCAAAATTACCTCTATCTCATTTGATTAATATATTTTCTACCTATAGCTTTGGGAAGTATGTGATGTTTCCCTTCTTATTTTTTATAGTTTAATCTTTAATATTAGTTTCATTTTTTTCAGTTTCCTCTAACATAAAACAAAGCCTTGACTCTCACTGTTGCTTGTCATCAGGTATCCATTTAAAACCTGTTATGGAGTATGGTGTGAGGTGTTGGTCTAAGCCAAACTTCTTTTCCATTTTCCAAGCAGTTTTTATCCATTAGGGAGTTCTTTCCTAAATAACTTCTGTTTTCTGCTTTATCAAACCCTGAGTTATTGCTTTCCATTGTTCTAAATCTTCCTCGTCTAGTCTTTTCCATTTCTTTTTTTTCCTTCTTGCAATAAATTTACCGACACCAGCTGGTTTTGGTGACTGAGGTCCAGAAGTGATAGCCCCCTCCACTCTCCGTAATTGCTCCTTCTAATTCATCATATTTTGTTTTCCATCAACATAGCTTTGAATAGGTTCTCCCCTTTGTTTGGAATGCCCTGCCTCCTCGCCGTGACCTCTTAGAATCTCTGGCCGCCTTCAGAGTTCAATTCAAATTCCACCTCCAGGAGGCCTTTCTGATCCCACTTATCCTCCCCTCTCCCATTCACTGTGTATACATATTGTACATACATATTTTCCTCCAGTGGCATTATCGGTTTCTTGAGGTCAACAGCTGTACTTTTGTCTGCACCCCCTGTGCCCAGTACAGTGTGTTCCCCATCTTTGTTGCTCAGTCACTTCAGTCGTATCTGACTCCCTGTGATTTCATTTGGGGTTTTCTTGGCAGAGCAACTGAAGTGGTTTACCATTTCCTTCTCCAGCTGATTTTACAGATGAGAAACTGAAACAAACAGGGTTAAGTGACTTGCCCAAGGTCACAAAGCCAGTAAGTACCTGAAACTATATTTGAACTTGGGTCTGCTTGGCTCCCTATCCACTGTACCACCTTTCTGCCGCCTAGCCCATCCACAAGGGCAAATAAATGCTTTATGAATGATTGAATGAATACCATGACCAAGACAGACAGGACCAGAGGAGATGGCTTGGAACCTTCACCATCCCTCCTCTGCCTTGAGCCCTACAACCTTTGAAGGGCCTGGGATTTCCCAGAAGAGAAGGCTATGGTCGACTCATGACATTGTAGACCTTGACTGACAGAGAAAGCAACCAGGTGTTAAAAAAATAAGACAAAACAGGCCTTAGCTCTCAAAGAAAAGACTTGATGTTGGTGATCGGGCAGAATTTCATGTGACCTCACTACTTTAGGTTTCAGGAGCCTCCAGTCCTCAGCCAAACTCCCTCTTTGTTTCCTGGGCTCCTTCCCATCTCTGCACCTCAGGTCCTTCATCACTCCCAACTCTGGTCCCTCCAGAATGAAGGAATTGGGCACAATCTAAGGTTCCTTCCAGCTGTGACATGCAGTGGTTCTGTGAGTCTCAAGAAACAGCAGACTTTTAAAAATATGTTCCACATGAAAGAGTAAATGAAGTAAGAGGGAGAGAATTTGGAATTCAGAATTTTTGAAAACAAAATATTTTTACATATAATCAGAATATATATGTACATATATACGTATATATATATATACATATATATGTATATATATATATATATATATATATATATATATTTTTTTTACAGCGAATGAATGAGGCACCCAATTAACCATGAACCCTCGACCATGTGCTGGCCTTTATGATATCTCCTTGAGTCAGCTAGATGCTGGGATAGAGGTGTTGGACAGACCGGACCAAGTGTTTGTCTTCTTCTGCAGCATGAGGAAAGCTCCTTGTGAATTACTCATTTTAGGACTCTGGACCCTGTTCTGGGTGTCCTTGCAGTGAAAAGGAGAGAGGGGGGGAAGAGGCTGAGTATTCACACTTCAGGCATCACTTCAAACACAGTCTGGGTGGGACAGCTGGCTCTCTTGAAACATCCACTGTGTGCTGAGCTCCCCTTTTATAACTAATTGATCCTTTGAACTCAATCTCACCAAGGAGACAAGGCCAGCATTATTCTTCTCCATTTGAAAATTAAGGAAACTGAGACTCAGGCAGAAAGAAGTCCTAACCGTGTGCTTTTTGCCCTGGTCTAATAAGAGAAATACTTAAACTCTGATGGAGGAAGTTGGTAGCACTTGTCCTTCTGATGGGCCCATACCTTAAAGCAGGGAAGAGAAGTGGGGAGACCATGGAGTCTTGTAGCCAGGTAGGCTGGTCAGAGGGGTGATGAGAGCCAAGCGTCCTACATCCAGTGTTGGAAGGAACCTCAGAACCCATTGAATCCAACTCCCTTATTTTACAGAGGGGGAAATCAAGGCCCAGACATATGGGAACCACCCAAGGCCTTGAAGGTAAGTACCACAGCTTTTAATAGGCTAAGCACCTTCCCCACCCCCACACACATCTACCTTTTAGCTGAAATTTTTCCATCCATCACAGGTGCTGAGAGGGTTCGTCCTGCCTGGAGAGTGCAAGTTTCCCTTCCCTTTGATCTTTTGCTGTTTTTGACTCACAGGGTCCAGACCTACACCTCCTGCCTCCCAAAGCTATCCCTTATGACGGAGAAGAAAAAGAAGCAGCTACAACTAAGCCTTGCAGTTTTCCACGCTCATATCCCCCTCCCCCATTACTACTAGGGAGAGAGGAACACTCCTCTGAACACTGAAAGAGCCTCTTTTTCCCCTCCCAGGGAACTGGGCAGAGCAAAAGGAAGTAGATTTGGACTTGGACCTAGGAGTGATATGATCCCACTCCCCACATCCATTCTCCCCACAGCAGCAGAGGGATGATCATTTACTCTAGGCCAGGCCCAGTGTCAGAGGGAGGAAGGAGAGGGGACTCCAGCCCTGGGTGAAAAGAGCCTGGAGATCCAAAGATGCAAACCAGGTTTCAGGGCAGCCTGTGCTGGGAACTGGCTGTGTGATTGAGGGCAAGCCTTAGTCCCTCTCTGAGTCTGGTTTCTTGGGTCAGATGATGGCCTTAGGTCATGAGATTCACTCAGTGTACTTTCCCTGAGCAGAGCCCAGCAGTGGGAAAAATACAGAGAGGGAATGAACATGTGATTTTGAGTTGGGCAATTCCAGAATGAGAAAACTTCTACCAATGCAGGTCAGCAACTTACCTGTCATGAGGACATGGAGGTTCAGTAACTTGTTCACTGGTCATTTGGGTATTTAAGTGTGGAATGTGGGTTTTGAACCCAGGTCCCACTGGCTCATCACACTGCCTGTAGATAGAGAAAACCTTTAGGTAACACTCTGGAGCTCATGGTCTAGGGGCCAATAGGACACTGACGTAACTGTAATATTCTCATGTGCAAAAATGCACCTCTCCTTTTACTAGTAAAGTTGCCTGGGGGCACTGAGAGGTTATTGACTTAGGCAAAATCACAATGCCATGATCAGAGGGCAAAAGTGAGCCAGATCTCTGTCTGTTATACCACTCTACCTCTCAAGGGTATATTAGGAACAGGAACTGAACCTAGGAGTTGCTAAATGAGAGCTAGGTCTACCAGTGCAGGATTACAATTCTGACCTAGGAGAGGTGCCTAGAGCTGTGAGAGCTGTCCAAAGTGATGCTCTAAACCCAGTCTTCAAGGGTGGCTCTCAAGTCAGGAGGCCATGGGGCATCTTCATGATTAATCTAAGATGGGGTGTTTCACGTGATAAAGAATTGGAGCTATTGGAGGGGAGGAGTCTTCAAGCTCCCATTTCTCCTGTCCCAACCCATCCTCAGCATCTGTCTTTTCCTTTCACTCCACAGGGACTGGGAGCCTGACAGCAGCAGTGGAGACGGCATCAGGGCGCCAGGCGGTGGTGGTGGGCAAACCCAGTACCTACATGTTCGAGTGTATCACAGAGCACTTTGGTGTGGATCCAGCTCACACCCTGATGGTGGGTGACCGCCTGGAGACGGACATCCTCTTTGGTCATCGCTGTGGCCTGACCACTGTGCTCACCCTCACTGGAGTCTCCAGGCTGGATCAGGCTCAGGCCTACTTGGCTGCAGGCCAGCTTGACCTGGTGCCCCACTACTATGTGGACAGTATTGCAGACTTGATAGCAGGCTTAGAGGACTGAGGCCACCTGACCAGCTGCAGGGTAGCCAAGAGAACAGGCTGTCATTCCCATTCTCCCCTGGTCTCTTTTACATTGTAGTCATGAGAGTACCCCTTCCCTAATCCCCATATTTTAGTCCATTTTGGATATTTCCCTTCTCCAACCCCACCACAGTGCGTGTGTGTGTGCATGCGCGCGCACACACACACACACACACACACTGATTCTCCATCTTCTGGGATCAGTAGGTCAGGACCTGTCTCCCACCTCCCCAAGGGACCTAGTTATTTATCTCTTCTCCCTTTAGTTTGGACTAGGCCTCTTCCCCCATTACCTCCTGCTTCCCTCTGTTGGGTGCCATTTCCCTAATGGCAGCATTCTCTCCCCCTTACCCCTCTGCTCAGCCCCCACTTCCTCCTCTCAGCTCTGACTTGGTCGATGCTGCCTTAACTTCTTTCTCCCAACTTCTCTTTTCTAGACCCAGGAACTATAACTCTGGGGGCACAGGGTGCCTCAGTTTCCTTCTCTGTAAAAATGAGGGTGTTAGACTAAATGACCTCTGAGCCCCCTTCCAGTTCTGAATCTATGATCCTAAGGGGCCCTTTCTTGGAACACTCTGTGCCATTAATTCCCCAAACCCCTTGTTTGCCTGATTCAGAGGTTTCCTTTCTCCCATACACACACACTTTCCAGTGAGTTGAGCTTGGGATCTTGTATCAAGCTGAGCCAATCAGCCTGCTTCAAAGTTCTGGAGCATCAAATGTGGGTCATTGTGCCCTGTCTCCTAAGGGACCAATCAGAAGGGTGGAATCCATTAAAATTCCAGGTTCTAGTGGGCCATTGGGATGGGGTGCCCTGAGTGCCAATTGGAGGTGCCATGTAGTTCCTGCCCACATTTAAGTGGAAAGACGACCCTGCTCCCCAAGGGCTGTGATGGACATGGTGGGACCCTCCATCTCTTTCCCTGGGACTGTTGATGTTTTTGTCCCCCGCCCCAGTATTTATTTACCAATTTATTTATTAAAAGTGTTAGGATGCTCCAGGAGAGGTCACCATGACCCCTCTAAATGTACCCAAATCCCATCTTCTCCTCCAGGAACTTGGAACTGAATAAATTAAGCCCTGGAATTCGTGTGTATCTGGCTATGAGGTATTCGGATTCTAGGCTTTCCTCAGAGTTTTCCTGCCCATACTGGACTGGCCAGTCTCACCGCCTAATTCTGGAACATCAGTCTGTAAGCACAAAGTCTCTCATATGGACCCCTGAGTTCCTATTGGGCATAAGGAAAGATAATCCTTGCTCCTTCACCAAGGAGCCCAAGTCCTAGAGAAATTCTGGTTATAGATTCTTAGTATGTTGTGTGCAGGGCCAATGGGTGAGAAAACTTTTTCTCTCCAATGCTCTGTATACAGTGGGCACTTAATAAAGGTGGAAGTAACTATGAGAGCTTCTTGAAAGGAGTTATGAGCAAGGATTAGAAGGGAACAGGAAGGGTGGTATACAGGTGAAAGATAGCTAGAGGAATGGCCAATGGAAAGAGTTGTTCAGCTCAAGGACACCCTAGGAATTGACCATAAACATGGTCTCCATAGTTACTACTGCAGAGGCAACCTGTGGTAGGAGGGATCCCAGTGGTCTGGGAAAGGTTTCCTGGAGGAAATGGGGTTTGATTTACAGCTAGAAGAAACCATAAAAGTCACCTAGTGGCAACCCCTCACCTTACAGATGATAAATGAGACCCCAAATTGAGTATGGACTTGTGGAAGGTTGAAGTAGCAAAGACAGGATTTGGCCTCCAAATCCAACACCAGGGGAAGTAGGGTGGGAAACTGAATGTGCTTGAACTAGTTCCCCCAAAGGATGGAATGAAGAGCTGTTTATCTGGGACAAAAGAAGTAATAATAACCTCGTGTTTCTGGAGCACCTGAAGGTTTGCTTTGTTCTCAGCTCTAGGTGTCAGAATGAAGAGCATTTGGGTCAGAGAATGGGATTGGGGGATCATTGGATCAAACAGTCTTAGAGCTGGAAAGGACCATTTGACTCAGTCATCTTACAACTGAGAAATTGAATGATTTGTCCAAGTTTACAGTTGGGGAGCCAATATTTGCTACTTGATTTTGCTTTAAGATTGCGCCCCGCCCCATCTCACCCATGCTGGAAGTGCAGATGTTAATCATGGACCTGGTCCCTCTCTGATCAGCATGGAGTCTTTGGCTTGCTCCATTTCCTAGGCAGCCTGGTGGCTCACCATATTGGTATTGTCTTAGCTTGGACACTTGATTGGCTTAGCCTACTGCTGCTCAAAATTTCCAAGGACAGCTCAAGAGATTTGCCAGTCTTAGCCACTCCAGGATTCTGGACTCCAGGCCTGAACCACCACATTTGACCCAGAATCAGAATTAAAACTGAGATTTCCCCCACTTTTCTACTGTACTATGACCTATACCTGCAAAAAGGCATATTTCAGCTGGATGTGAGGAGGAACTTCCTAAAAATCAAAGGTTTCCAATGTGAAATAGTCTGCCTTGGGGAGCTCTCTGTTATGGGCTCAGTCCAGGTAAAGATGGATTGATTTTTCTATAGGGAGTGCTATAGAGGGTACTCCTGCTCAGATACAGGTTGAAATGAAATCGTCAGAGTTTCCAAGCTGGTCAGAGAATCTATAATTCCAGGACCTCAAGATCAGTGCCTTTGGAGTCTCTTTTAAAGTTGTTTTTTTTTTTTTTTTTGTCTTAAAAATCTCAGTGTGACCATCCCCTTCTGTCTCCCTATCTAGCAGTTGGGCCTCTGGAGAAGTAGGAAATGAATGGATGGACCCAGATTGTTCCGAGGCTAATCTGAGAAGGTCTTTGACTTTCAAACAGAGAGGTGTTGGTGCCCAAGGATGAAGCTAGAACATGTAAAGTGTGTGTTGGGGGGACAGAAACAGGGAGTTCAGGGTTGGTGGAGGCAGGAAGGGTTTGGAATTTCATTTGGAAGAAATCAAGCTCAAACCACAAGGAGTAGCGGCCAAAACCTGGCATGTGTGGGAGTGGAGGAATTCTGGAGTGCACATAATCTCAATCCCTTGCTGGCTCTAGAGAGATACAAAAGCTCAGACTCTCAAAGGTCATCTAGCCCAAGTAGCCTCCACCTCCACCCTTGAAGGAACCTTCTTTATAGCATGAGAAGAGAGTGGGAAAGATGAGATAGGAAGAGGCAAAAGGAGAATCAGGATGATTTCAAGAGCTCACAGGCTTACAGTTCTAGAACTCGAAAACCCAGCCCTCTTTTTTTTTTTTTTTTTTTTACAAATGTGGGAACTAAGGTCCAAGGGAATGGAATGAACTATCTAAAGTCACATCGATACACTATCAGAGTCAAGATTTTTGCCCAAGTCTCCTGACTCCAAAGATAGCATTCTTTCCATTGTACCATATGGCCTTCCTGTGATAGGCAGAGGATGGGAAAAGAGAAAAGGAATGTGAGAGAGGAGAAAATGGGTAGAAGAGATGAAATAGAAAAGAGACTGGGAGCTAAGGAGATGGGAAACAGAGTGGGTGAGAGACAAGATAGGGAGAGGAACAGATGAAAGATGAAGGAGGAGATGAAAAGAAGTGAAAGTGATGAATACTGGAGAAGGAAAGATGAAAGGAGTGATGAGAGCATGAAGAAATGAATATGGAGGAGAGAGAAGAAACAGGAAGAATCTCAGAATTTTCTCTACTTCTCTACTCAATGAAAAATGTCCTCCAGATAAGAAACAAGAATAGGGAAGGAGAATTATGAATGGAGAGAGGGGAGAGGTAATGGGAAGCTGGCCAAAGGTAAGGTGAAAGGAAAAGAAGGAAAGGGAGGGAAAAGGATAGGAAGGGGGAAAGCAAGAGAGAACATGAAAGGAAAGACAGGGAGAAATAAGAATGGAAGAAATGAATAATGTAGAAGGAAAGATGAAGGGTAAGATGAGAAAATGGAAGAGATGAATAATTAATAGAAGAGAGAGAAGAGACAGGAAGAAAGAGAATCCTAGAATCTGCAATACTGAGTTGAAACTCTTCCAGCAAATGGAGAAATGCCCTCCACATGAGAAAGAGGAATAGAGAGGTGCAATGTAAAGGTAGAGATGAAAAAAGTGAAGGAGAGGAAGGAAAGGGAGACATAAGAGAGAGGGAAAGAGAGCCAGAAGAGAGAAGTTGTTTGGGCAACACATTCTACAAGAGAAATGAGGGACAGGAACACAGGGAGCTGGAAAAAAATAGAGACTGAGAGGAAGAGATGAAAGACAGAAAGCTTGGAGTCAGGGAGAGGGAAAGATTTGAGAGAGACAGAGAGGGGTAGCTAGAATCCCACGTGTGGGTAGGGACACCAGAGCTCAGGTCTGAATAAACTGAGTCCTGAAGGGATAGTAAACCTTATAGCGGCCCCAGCAGTCATCCTAGGTAGGTGTAATGTGGTTTTGTTTTTTTTTTAATTATTTGTTTTCAGTTTTCTACAATCACTTCTATATATCTTACACTTTTCTCTCTCCCTCCCCATCTTTTCCCCCTTCCTCTCCCTTCCCTCCCCCCAGACAATGTACAATCTTATATAGGTCCTACACATACATTCTTATTAAATACATTTTCACCTTAGTCATGTTGCATAGAAGAATCAAAATGAATGGGAGAAACCACAAAAAAATAACACAAGAGAAAATGGTCTTCTTCATTCTACAATCCAATTCCATAGGTCTTTCTCTGGGTGTATGGAAGGCATTTTGCCGCGAGTACATTGGGAATTTTTTAGGCCCTTGCATTGCTGTGAAGGGCTAAGTCTACCAGAAAAATTCCCCGCATACTTTGGTTGTTGCTGTGTACAAAGTTCTCCTGGTTCTGCTCCTTTCACTCAGCATCAGTTCATATAAGACCTTCCAGGTCTCTTGTAGAGAACCGTAGAGGGCCACAGTGGTTTCAGGAGCACATGATGGCCTGATAAGCCCAATCTATTGTGCAAATGGAGCAAAGGCTGTGGGTTCGGCCCTCCGGAATCCTACACAATAGCCCCAAGGTCTCTTAGTTTTGAGTAAACATTTTGGTACTTATTAAGACATTCCAAGGCAATCATGAGGACATGTATCTGTTCCTGAAGGAGGAGTGGTTGAAGTAAATATATCATTAGCTTACCACGAATATGGAACTTATGGCTGAACAGTATATAAGGCTTGTACTTGCTAATAATAAGTGGAGCTTGCAACATCTCTGTCTCCCGCCTCATCACTGCGTGCCTGAGATTCGAGACGTCCTGCTATTCGGGAGTCTCTTCACTGAGCCGGCCGTTACCCCAACAGTCTCTTTGAAGTCTTCCTGTTCATCATTTCTTATAACATAATAGTATTCTATTACATTCATATACCATAGCTTGTTCAGGCATTCCCCAATTGATGGGCATCTTCTTGATTTCCAGTTCTTGGCCACCACAAAGAGAGCTACTATAAATATTTTTGTACTTGTGGGACCCTTTCTCATTTTTATGATCTCTTTGGAATACAGTCCTAGAAGTTATATCGCTGAGTCAAAGGGTATGCACATTTTTGTAGCCCTTTGGGCATAGCTCCAAATTGCTCTCCAGAATGGTTGGATCAGGTCATAGCTCCACCAACAATGAATTAGTGCTCCAACTCTCCCACATATTCTCTAACATTTATCATTTTCCTCTTTTGTCATGTTAGTCAATCTGATAGGTGTGATGTGGTACCTCCGAGTTGTTTTGATTTGCATCTCTCTAATCAATAGTGATTAAGAGTGTTTTTTCGTATGACTTCATGATGACTATAGATAGGTTTAATTTCTTCCTCTGAAAACTGCCTGTTCATATCCTTTGACCATTTATCAATTGGGGAATGACTTGCATTCTTGTCGTTTGATTCAGTTCTCTACATATTTTAGAAATGAGGCCTTTATCATAGACACTAGTTGCAAAAATTCTTTCCCAGGTAGGTGTACTGTTAGTGGGACTTAAGATCTTCCCTGCCCATTTAATAGGTCTCAAGTGGAGCCCATTAAGGGAAACTTGCTTAGGGGAGGCTTTCTTGCTTGAAAGTTTTCACATCTTTGGGTAATTAGGCACTGAAGCAGATGGGTTGTGATACTTTCTGGCTCTCTATATACTCTGAGGTGAGGTTTTGCTTTGGGACTCACACACTGTAAGAGCATTCCTGTAATTTGGCCAGAAAAGACTCTGAGTAGCCATCAAGGAGCCCTCCCAGGCTTTGAAAACCCAGATGTTGGTGTTTCTTTCTGGTAACTAGGTATGTATGTAATGGGCAGAGAGTTGGATCTGTATTAATTTGTGATGTGTGTATTGCTTATAGTCAGACTGTTAGAAGCCCTGTCTGTTGGTTTTTATACTATTTCCTCTGTAATTTCTGCTTGTATTTTCTCTGAAGTTCAGGGTACTGACTTCTTCCTCTGAACTAAGTGAATGATATATGTGTTTGGTGAAAGTAAGATGGTTGATTCCTTAAAAGTTGCTTTCCTTTAAGAAAAGTAGATCTAACAACCTGTACTAGCAGATCATCCTGGGGGTGCTAGGGTGCTTGCTGTGAGGCTAGGCTGTTAAGCTAGGCAGACCCAGGATGTCATCCAGTGCTTCCTTCAGAGAGAGTATATGGTCATTTGTTGGAGGGAAAGGATGACTAGATCCAGTCAGAGAGCCCCAGATGGAGAGAATTATCAACCAGAGGAGGCTGGGTGACCTCCCTGACCCCTTTAGCTGTCCTGTGTTACTTCTGAGTGAGAAGAAGGTAGGAGAGACCTGGTGTAGAATCCTGGCACTGACCTTCTAGTTGTGTGACTCAGGATTATCATATACCCACACTGAACCTCAGTTTCCTTCTCTACAAAATAGGGATAATAACCCAGAAAGAGGGACAGAAGTATCAAATTCAAGGCTCTGGACTCTCAAAGCTACCTTCTTCTCTAACTGGGGAAGGACCTATCTGGAGGGGACCAAGGTCCAGGTTGAAGATCTACCTGATCTACCAGAACTTAATCAATCAACAATCTCCTAGCCACCTACTCTGTTGGGCTAGGTGTGGGGGATATAAGGAAAAAGCAAATACAGTCTCTGTCCTCAAGGGGCTTATATTCTATCTTGTGCTCTTTTGTCACTGCTGTTTTAAACCAAGAGTGGGTTAAATGATTTGAATTAAATCCTTCCTGAAGTCAAGAGAAGAAATGTTCTCCACATTCATAATGACCATTAGTAACCACCTTAGTTCCACTCTACATAGGACTTGAAGGTGATGCATGGGTCACACATCTGGCAGTGCAGTACCAGGAGATGATGGAAGTGGCCCAACTTGACCTGGAAGGTCTTTTCCAGTCCCAATTTTATGATTTCAGCCAGACCTAAATCCTATGATCCTATGTAGGGTAGAATTTCCTGGCCTTTTGTGGCTGGTGAAATCACACAAAGTACTTCAGAGCAGACAGAGTTACTGGCCAGTATAGACACTGCCTCAATTGGGTTCCTCCTAGGAGAGGGAGAAGCCACCCTATGTCTCAGTTTCCCATTATGTAAAATATAGGTTTTTAGCACATGATACTATAGTGGAAAGTTGGCTCTTGAAAAGGATGTGTGTGTGTGTGTGTGTGTGTGTGTGTGTGTGTGTGTGTGTGTTTTCAAAGCTGCCAATTCATCCCTAGCCCCTCTAGGTAGAGAATGACATATATGAGGCTGGGCTGGGCCCCAGCTGTGGCACATCTGGCCTCACCCTCTCTTCCCTACAATTAAGGTTTCCTGAAGTCCTGAGTGAGGGAAAAATAAAGCCTTTCACTACCACCCTCCCATTCTCTCCAATAGTAATGTGGTCTTTAGGGGGGAAGGGAGGCCACATCCACAGCCAGAGGGGTCTGCAGCTGGAGCCCAGTCCTTCTCCCTTTTTCATCTTCTTCCAGTATCCTTGGGTAGGGAGGAGCAGGGGGCCCTAAAAGGGGGCTCAACTTTGTCAGGACTGTGGGAGATGAAGGGGCTGGAATCCAGCTCAGGATATGAGTCAGTTGGAGTTGGTGGTGGGCTTGGGAGGAGGGGAGCTGTGTCTGTTCTGCTCCACTCACTGTTGGGAGCTCCCTCTGCCTGAGGATCTTGGTTTTTGTTTCTCCAACCTCTCCAAGGTTTACAGAGTGCTTCTCTTGCTTTTGAGATAGATGTTGGGGGAAGGAATAGAGGTGTTGGGCTGGGGTACCTGAGCCTTCCCTGAAAATACAGAGGGGCTGTCCTACAGTAGAACATTGAGCCTGGTCCTGTTCAGCCCCAGAGACAGAACCAGGAGGGACTGGGGAAAGATACAGAGGGACCTGACCGTTCATTCCAATCATGGGAGCTGTCCAAAAGTGGAACCAGTTGATGCCATAGGGAGTGAGTTTCCCATTGTTGGAGATCTTCAAAGGGAGCCTAGTTGACTGCTTTGGGGGAATGTTTCAGAGGAAGATTTTATTTCACTAGATGTCTGAGGGCCCTTCCAAGTGAAGATTTGATGATTCTGTTAGGAGATAGGGACAGGGACCTGATCTCTGATGACACTGTATGCATTGGGAACTTCCAGATGAGCAAACTTCCCCACCCCCACCCCATTCAAGTCTACATAGTCTTAGAGCACAGGTATTTTAACTGATTTGTGTCACAGAGCCCCTGGGCGGTCTGATGAAACCCTCAGAAAAAATGTGTTTGTTTTTTGAATAGTAAAGGGAAATGATACATTTCAGTTAAAGTTCAGAGAAAATAAAGATGCAGTTTCTTTTTTACTCTCCAGATTCACAAATCCTTTGTAATCTATCCATGGACCCTGGGGGGAGATCTGTGAACCCCAAGTTAAGAAATTTTTTAGAAAGTTACCTCAAGCCCTGATAAGTTATGTGACTTGGGATGTGGAATCTGAACCCAGATCTTCTTGACTTGGGGGAGTAGATCTCTATCCACTATAATGCCTTACTTTTTACTCTATTAGGATCCCAATTTACAGATGATGAAACTGAGAATTGAAGAGACTTGCAGCAGTAGGTACTGGCCTTCCAGTACAAGAGGAACAAGAGGCCAGGGTGAAAAAGGAGGGAAGATGGGGAAAAGAAAATCGCTTCTTTTCATTCACTGTCTAAAGCGAGGGTGTTTCACAGACTTCTCTGGGGCCCCTAGCCTGGATCCCATTCTCTGGTTGCACCAGGGGGCCCCAACGGGCTCCCTGCCACTCCCTTCCTTCAGCTGGCATAGCAGAGCTTTCTGAGGAACCTCAGCCTGCCTCCCTCCAGCCTCGTGATACAGACACAGCAGAGAGTGCTTTCTGACAACAAGCCAGAAAACCACAGGCTCAGCCTCGGGCACTTTGCCAGCCTTTCTCTGGTTATAATTAAAGGCAGAGGTTGCTGACTGAAATCATTTGTTGTGGGGGAGGGAGGACAATCCCCAGATAGGGTGGGGCCTGGAGGACCTCCACGGAGGTTCAGTAAAGGCTGGAGACCCCTCAGACCATGGGGAGACATCCGAAGGCATTGGAAAGACTCATTGATCCCTCATCCCAAATGGAGACTGAATTGATTCCATTTCCTCCTCCCACTCACCTCATTCTTCAATGAACCACCACAAACTCAGAAACTTGTGACCTTGGGTAAGTTACTCTCATCACTGCATCTCAGTTTCCCTATTTATAAAACATTAATGTTTAACCATGTAATATGGTGGAAAGAGCACTGGACTTGGGGTCAGAGGACCCAGGTACAAATATAGGCTCAGCCTCTCGGTGCCCAAGTGATCCCAGGGTCTCAGTTTCCCCATTTGTTGAGAAGCCAAATAGTTTCTTAGGTCCTTCCTCTCCATGCCATACTCTGCTTAGGATTTCCCCTTCAGATGGACTCTTTGGAGGCCAAGGGGCTGACTTACTCGAATCAGCACGACCTTCCCTCCAGCTGGCTTCCAGCCCCTTCTCGCTAATATCAGATTCCAGTTCATTCTAAAACTATTTTTCCATTCCTCCCTCAATCTCCCCACCACTCGCCTCCATCCCCATCCCCCAAAAGACAGCTTTTTTGGGTTTGGATGTGGAGGAAAAAGCTAGAAAAGGGCGGAGCTTGTTGTGGATGAGGTGTGGCCAAACGGGTGTCACCAGCTTGATTGGCTACCCCTCCAAGAAAGACTTCAAAAATTCCTCCGGTCCCGCCCTGTGGCTCTCGATTGGCGAAAAGTGAGAGGGGGCGGGGCTGGGGAGGGGAGGTAGGGTGACTTATCCGAAGCCTGGAGTGAGGACCTGCTATATAAAGGGTCGGACAACGCCCTGAATTGCCATCCCTGGAGTTGGAAGTTATCCTTCAGGATCCCATCGCAGCCAGGAGACTCGCCGCCGCATTTCTCATCTCCCATCATGGCCAATGTGAGTGTTCCAGGGGCTCCTTGTCTAGGGTATAACCAGAGGGTCTTCAAGTGGGGACTTCTTCTGGCCTTGGGGCTCGTAGGGAAGTCAGGAGACTTGGGAAGGGGTTCGAGAGGGGCTCTGTGTGGGCTGGGGCTTCCCTTATCTAACCTCACAACTTGACCACTCCAGCCCTTGCAAGGACTGCCCCTCCCCTCCCCCTAGCAGCTGTCCGCTATCTCTGGTTGCTGGTCCCAAGAACTTTGACAAGCTGCCAAGTCCAGACAGATCCTAGGGAGAGGGGAGCAAGGGGAACTGGGACTTGGCATGGGTTAGAGTTAGGGGGTCCCCTGGCTTTGAGAAGCTACATCTGCGTGGGAGTGGGGAGGGGTTAGGATGTGGGGGAATAGCTTTACTTGAGTGGAGACAGAAGGGAAAACAGCGAGGTGTCAGGGAGGGAGAATGGGGGCACAGATGAATCTTCTGCCAAAGTATTAGACTTTCTGGAAGGAATGACTGTCGTGTGTGGAGTTAACTGTAACCCAGACTGATGATACAGAAAGAGTCCAGGCTGAGGAGGCCCCATTAGAAAAGAAGATGGCAGAAGGGGTGGGGCAGGGAGCAAGTGGTTCCTAACCTTCCTCTCCCTTTAAAAAAAAAAATTAGCCTCACAAATACACTTCTGGGAAACCAATGCATGAGATTCCCCTCACTCTGCCCTCAAATTACTTCTCCATTGATTTAAAACAGAAAGAGACTGCACATCTGTCCTGGCTGCTTCCCTTACCCTTCTCCTAAAGGGAGAAAGAAGGGGGAGGGACTGGAGAAGCTAAATTCCTTTACCTTGATTCTGCCAAGGTCACCCTTGATTCCCCATTCTTTCTGAACCCTCCTCGCCAACTCCCCTTCTCCTGGGCATGACTGGCTCCTGCCCCAGATTGGGACCAAGACTTAGCTTTGGGGAATTGGGGAAACTCTTCCTGAAAATTTTCCTGGGGAGGAATTCCTTCCTTGTTTAATGAGCTGAGGACTACTCTGGGAGCATGGGGAGGACAAGAATATGAGGATATTGGAGAGGCAAGGTAAGGATGACCCAGCTACCAGGGAGTTACCCCACTGAACTATAGTCTATCTCCCACCTTTCGGGTAGAACCATGGTAATCTCTTCCCCCTTCATCCTTGGCCAAGTACCAGAATACAAATGACGCCAGCCTAAGATGGTATTTAGGTAGTCATTTGGACAAAGAGCATGGGCCTAGGACTCAGGAAAAACCTTATTTCCACTTCCAATTCTGTTACTCACTTGTGTGATCTGAGAAACATCACTTCTTGCTTCTTTGAGCCTCAGTTTCTTAATCTGTAAAATGAGGAGTGGACTGAATCAATCATTTAGACTAGTCCCCCATATAATAGGGAAACTGAGGCCCAGAGACATGAAAGGGCTTCTTCAAGTTGAGACTGACTCCCGCTTCAGCATTAACCAGCCTAGAGGAGAATCTGCTTTTCTGGAACCTTCCTGGAGTGTGGCCCCACCCCAACTGGAATCTATATGTTCCCTCAGCTCCCAGGCAGCCCTAACCTCACTATCCTTGGTCTCTTCAGGAAATGATTGCCACTAACTTGGACCTCCAACCTGGAGTGTGCATAAAAGTAGTGGGAGATGTACACCCTGATGCAAAGTGGTAAGTGGGAGATGGGAGGGTTGAGACTGAGGTCCTGAGATCCTGATGTGCATCCTTGGACCTTGTCTGCCTCTATCAGCTTCTTCAGCCCCTCCGCAGGAAGCTATGGGTCCCCTCAGCTCCCAGGCAGCAGATATGGCTTGGCCAGTCTAGGGGCTACAGTTGGCCCATTCTGGTGCCACAGGGGTGGAAGAGACAGGGGTAATATAGAAAGCAGCATCTTCTAGAATGATCACTTCCTGCCATGTCCTTGCAGAGCCCTGAGCTCCCTCTCTCCAGCCCCTCACCACACCCATTGAGATATCAGGCAATATCACATTATGAATAATCACATTATTTGAAGAATATTTTGAGTTGTGTGGCCTAGGGAACAAGAAAGCTTCCTTCTTTTGGTTATGCTTAGCACTAGCCACCTGCAAGGACTTCTGGGAAGTTGATTGTAACTCGGGGGAATGGGTATCATTACCCAGGGACCTGCCCATTCCATCTATATACTGTGAGGGATCTTGAGATAAATAAGGCAAAATCTTCACCCTGCAGAAGTGTAGAGTTTAATTGGGGTATGGAGAGAAACCCATAGAAGCGGGTATGTAATAATTGGTAATAATTCTTTCATTTAGCAGGGGTTATATTTTTGAAAGGATTAGAAAGTCTTTTCCTTATAACCTTGGGAGTGATCATATACTACACAATATCTCAGCTTGCAGGAGCCTTAGAAGTCATCTCATGCAACCTTTTTCTTTGGGGGAAAATGAAAAGAAACTGAATCTCAGGGAGAAGTGACTTGTCCAAGGTCACACAGTGAATGAGTCAGTAGTATAGCTGATTTGTCCCATAAAGCACTCATTTTCCTTGGCTTCTAGCCCACTCTGCTGCCAAATAACCTCAGCAATCATGAGGTTATGGATGCCAAGGCAGCAGCTTGTGCAGCAAGCTGGGAGAGAGGTCACTGTGGGCTAGGTTATCAGGGGAGGTCCCCTGGAAGAAGGTGGATTCAAAGCTTAAGCCTCCAACACAGGCACGATACAATTCAACAAATGTTAAACAGTTGCGGGGGTGGGGGTGGATTGTTATTTTTGAGGAGGAACTTCTGAGACCAGCACCCAGGGAGGTGTGGTAAATTTTTTAACAATCAGACTGGGAGCAGGAGGAGCATTTATATCATTGTTTTTAAGTTTCATTTTTATTATTATCTTCTCCATCACTTTCTATCTTCTCCATCACTTTCTTAAGTCCAGACAATTAGCAAAAAAATAAATTCATTCAAGTACTGGTTTGTAGCCCTTACCAATTTCCAAAGTGTTGATGCTCATATCAAAGTTAACCATGGGTGAGAGCTGAATCCTTTATACACCTGCTTGTATTTGACCCTTGCTTAGAAGCACCAAGCTGATTTTGCCTCAGTCCCAGATGGCAGCACCAGGATCAGGAAAATCTTTGCAACAGAAATAGCTGAAGTGAGTTCCCTGACTCTGGAGGTAGTAAAATGTGTACCATGGTCACTTATTGAACAGGGTAGGGGCAGGAGGGGGACTGCAAAAGAAAAACCATGTT
Organism: Bettongia penicillata ogilbyi; assembly: GCA_023548195.1. Classification (NCBI taxonomy): domain Eukaryota; kingdom Metazoa; phylum Chordata; class Mammalia; order Diprotodontia; family Potoroidae; genus Bettongia; species Bettongia penicillata. The sequence continues at coordinate 3,909,646 of JAJHZJ010000150.1, forward strand.
GCTTCAGATCAAGATCGGGTGAGAGTCCCATTGTGGGTCGTCTAGCTCAGGAATTCTCTGAGTGGGGGTTTCTGAGGCTCTGGGACCAGTGAAAACGATTGAGATATGTTTTTGATTCCCAGCTTTAGGGTGAACCTGGGCAAAGATGAACTTAACCTTGCCCTGCATTTCAACCCACGCTTCAATGCCTGTGATGACACCAACACCATCATCTGCAACTCCAGGCAGGAAGGTTCATGGGGCACAGAGCAAAGGGAGACTAACTTCCCCTTTTTGCCAGGGAGCAAGGTGGAGGTAAGACCCCAGAATCAGGTCATGGAATGTCAGAACTGGGCGGGACCGAAGAGATGATCTCATCCAGCCTTTGCACTTGACAGAAGAATCCTGGAAGTAAACTTTGATGGATTTCCATAGGTCAACGGCAAGAAGGCCAGCATCCCTTGAGCTGGGGGAGAAAGGGGAAGGTGAAGAGAAAGGTATTTGTGAAGGACCATGGTCCCAATAGGATTAGAGAAGACTCTGGGTGTCCCGGGACACAAAATAGGACCCTAGATTTAGAGCTACAAGGAACCTCAGGGGCAAGCTAGCCTAACTCCCTCATTGTACAGAAAGGGAAACTGAGGCTCAGAATAAAGAAATTCTTTGCCCAAGGTCACACAGTGTCTTGGAGGAAATGTCTTGAGGTGGAATTTGAACCCAAACTCAGGGTTTTGTGATCAGCTTTTTCTGTCCTCTCCTCATTCAGGTTTGCATGACTTTTGAAGGCAGTCAGTTTATTGTGAGGCTGCCTGATGGCTCTCAGATCACTTTCCCGAATCGACTTAACCTGGAAACAATCAACTTCTTGCAAGTTAGTGGTGACTTCAAGCTCAAAACGCTGGAATTCGAATGAGTCCTCCAATCACGGCAGCTTCAGACCCTATTCTTGACTTTTGGGTCTCTGTTATTACTAATAAAAGTGCTGATGATGATAATAGCTGACATTGTCTGTTATTCTGCTCTGGGGGCACAGAGTCTGGGTTTGGAGTTGGGAAGGGTGACTGAGTGACCTTGGGCAAGTCCCTTCACCTCAGTGGTCCTTTGTGACTCCCTAGGATGGGAGTTCTCTACCTGGGGTTGAAGGAAAATTTTCAGATGGAAAAAAATGCCATCTTTATTCTCACTAACTTCTGGTTGTCCTGGTATTACTCTGCATTTTTTTATGTATTGAAAAATATTATTCTAATTGCTGTTGCATTGTCTGCCTTTTAAATGGGTAAGGGAAAAGGGAGAGGGAGGGAGAGAATTTGGAATTCAAATTTTAAAAAAAAAATGAATGATAAAAAATAAATTGAAAGATAAAACCTTCAAGAAATTAAAAAATGGTAACACCACATTACGCTGAGAAGGGGTCCATGGGCTTCCTCATCTATGAGGAGCCCAGGTTATAAAACAAAAAATGGTGACAAATAGTTAGAAGTCCTAGACAATTCCTGATTAACAATGCTAAGGGATTTTGCATTGTAGTAATTGCAAGGGAACCTCTGTATACTAGTGAAGGGAGGGGACCAGAGCACAGAGTGTGGGCAAGCCCACCTGCTGTAAAGATGCTGAATACAAACCAGGGAGGCACAGAGACATCTGAGACCAGATGGGAGGAGATTGGAAAGACATTCACTGGCTCTGGAGTCAAAGGTGTTGGGTTTGACGTTGACCTTTGATCCTTACTGCCTTGATGACCTTGGAGAAGTCCCTCGGCCTCAGTTTCCTCAGGGGTAAAATGAAGAGCTTGGTCTCCAAGATCCTTTCAGCTCTCTACACCTATGCTCCTAGAGGCCCAAGTCATTCCCTAGCCTCAGTTTCCTCCTCTGTAACATGAGGCAGTTGGACTAGATGTTGAGGTCCCTTCTGTCTGGGGTCTCTTCTACTCTGAAGTATAACCAGTTCCTTGAGGGTCTCATACATTCATATGTCTTCCACCCCTCCAACTCTCAGAACCATACTCTTTACACACTTGGACCCTTTAAAAGCAATTAGATCAGCTGGAAGGGGTCTTACAGATCAGAATCTATGCCCCTCATTTTACCATTGATTGTGAATCATGGGAGACAACATACCCACATCAAAGAAGGCACTGTGATCTACAAACAAAGCAGAATTGCGGTAGCTCAAAAAAATCCCCAAACTCCAAAACATGAGATGCTCAAATTTAGAGATATCTCTACTCAAATGTTCATATGTACTATTTTTGCTCAACCTGCGGTAGAGTGCTCTGAGCTTGTATTGATCTGATCAGACATAGTCAGACACACTTTACCTTGATCTTAGCATAGTCATGTCATTTGGGTCCTCTTTGAGCCCAAAGGATAACAACCATGGGAATATAGACAATTCATTCAAACTATCTGAGCCTCCCTTTGAAATTTTTTAAATAAGCATCCAAATTAAGCTTCCTTTATATGGGTGTTGGGAGGACCAGTAATGACATGATTTTATATATATATACATACACATATATATATACACATACATACATATACACACACACATGCTGTGTGTGTGTGTGTGTGTGTGTGTGTGTGTGTGTGTGTGTGTGTCCAGGGCCACAAAGCAAGTCAAGTGTCTGAGGTGAGCTTTTCCTGACTTCAAATCCAATACAATGTGCACTTTGGTGCCCCCTAGCGACTGTGGCTTAGTGGAATAAAGTGCTTTTATTGGATCTTATCATCAGGATCTCTGCAAAGGGAAGGAGTGGCAGGAAGAGCACTGGGGCTTCGGGTGCAGCTAGAGAGTAGGACCCAGGCTAGGGACCCCAGAAACGTCTTTGAAACGCCCTCCCTTTAGATGCTTAGTGAAAAGAAGAAATCTTTGCCCCATCTTTCCTCTTCTTTCACCTTTGTCTCTTGTTCCTCTCAAGAGAGATACTGAAGGCCAGTATCTACAGCTGCAAGTCTCTTCAATTCTATGATCCTCAACTTCATATCTGTAATTCTCCTGAGACACCCACGGACTCTTCCCCTGACAATAATACCCAATGAAAGAGTCAGAAGTAAAGTCATCACTTTCTGAGGAAATTCAGCCTGCCTCCCTCCAGCTTCATGATGGCACCAGACTAGAGCACTTTCTGACAGCTGACCAGAAAAACAAAGCCTTCTCTGGGACCTCTATCCTCAGATGAAGCATTGGACTTGGGGATCAAATGACATAGGTACAAGTACTGGCCCAGTTCCTCACTGCCCAAGTGACCCAGTGGTCTCAGTTTCCCTATTTGTCCAGAAACCAAATGGTTTCTTAGTTCACTCCATGTCCCTCCACCTAAACCCTCTGATTAGGATTTTCTCTTTCAGATGGACTCTTTGGAGGCCAGGAGGCTCTCTCAGACAGATCAGAGTTTGGTCTTTTCTTCAACTGTTCCCAGCCCCTCACTCCAATATTGGATTCCAATTCATTCTAAAACTAGTTTTCCATTGACCACCAATCTCTCTCTACGACTTGCTCCAATCTCATCCCCAAAAGGAGAGTTATGGGGGTTTGGATGTAAAGGGAAAGGCTAGGAAAGAATGGAACTTGACTGGAGGGGGTGTGACCAAAGGGTTGTCTCCTTGATTGCTGCCCATCCAAGAAAGACTTCAAAAATTCCGCCGGTCTCACCCCTGAGAAATGTCCCCTCCTTTTTCCTACTCAGTATTAGAGAAAGTGGGAGAGGGAAGAGCTGGGGTCGGGTTAGGGCGGGGAGAAGCAGCAGAAGCCAGGAGACTGACCATCTTTTTGAAGGATTCGACATCTCCCCAAGTTACCATCTCCGGGGTGGAGTTGGAAGTCATCCTTCGGGGACCCAGCGCAGCCAGGATAATCGCAGGAGCATTTCTCACCCTCTGGCGTGGCCAGCGTGAGTGCACCAGTGTATAAGCTGAGGGTCTATAAGTAGGGGATCCTCAGGGTTGAAGCTTGGAAAGAATCGGGGAAACTTGAGAAGGGTGAGCTCGAGGGTGGGTAAAGGTCACTAAACCACAACACACCACCCTTGGGCTAGAATTGCTTTATCTTTTTTAACCCGCCATCCTGATCTCCCCAGCTCCTGCAGGGGCTACTCCATCAATGACTTTCGCACCGCCCCCCCCATTCCCTTTGACAAGCTGTTAAGTCTAGAGAGATCTGAGGAAGGGGAGGAAGGGGGAAGTGGGGATTCTCGTGTTACAATTAGAGTGTCCCTTGGCTGTAAGTGATTACATCTGTATGGGGGTGAGAGAGGCGGCGGATGTGGGGGAGGCGGCGGATGTGGGGGAATCCCCTTCCTTGAGAGGCGAGTGAAGGAGCAAGATAGAAATGTCGGGTGGATAGAGCTGAATCTTCTGCGGGAGGATCAGATTTTCTGGAATGAATGACTGTCTTCGAGAGTTAACTACATCTCAGTCTGATGGTACGGAAAGAGTCTAGGCTAAGAAGGCTCCACTGGAGAGAGAGGACGAAGGAGATGGAAGATCCTGTGGGGCAAGGGACAAGTGATTCTTTAGGTCCTTCCCAATTCTAGCTTTGTTCCCTTTAAAAAAAAAAGACCAAATTAGCCTCAAAATACACGTTTCTGAGAAACCGGCTCATAAGATTCCCCTCAACCTGCCCCCTAATTAATTTTTTATTGATTTAGAAAGGAAAGGGCTGTGCTGGTATGAGGATCCTGTACCTTAACGTTTCAGCCAAGGTCAGCCTGGATTCCCCATTTTTTCTGAACCTCCCCCTCCCTTGCCAACTCTCCTTTTCCTGGGCATGGCTGGCTCCTGCCCTAAACTGGGACCAAGACTTGGCTCTGGGGAAAGATTTTTCTGAAAACTTTCCTAGAGAGGAGTTCCTTCCCTACTTGGTGAGCAGACAATAGCTCTGGGACCATGAGGGGAGGAAGGATAATGGCTGAAGAGTGTGAGAGAGGCAAGATAAGGCTTACCTAGCTACCAGAGAGCTACAGTCTATCTCCTACACTTGGGGTAGCACCATTGTCCTCCCTTCCCCCTTTATCTTCGTCCAAGTATCAGGATACATGCAATTCAAACTTAAGATGGCACTGGGGCAGACATTGAGTTGAGAGGAGCATGGGCCTGGGACTCAGGAAAAACTTGGGTTCCACTTCTGATTCTGTTGCTCACTTATGTGACCTGGGACAGGTCACTTCTTGCTTTTTGGAGCCTCACTTTCCTGATCTGCAAAATGAGTAGACTGGATCAATCACCAAACCTGGTTCCTCATTTAACAGATGGGGAAAGTGAGGCTGAGAGTTGAAAAGGGGCTTCCCCAAGGTCACAGAGCTGGGACCGACTCTCACTTCAGCACTAATTAGCCTGGGGAGAGTACTCTCTTTAAAACCTTCCTGGAGGATGGCCCCTTCCCAGCTGGAAGCTCTGGGTCCCCTTAGCTCCCAGGCAGCCCTAATTTTGCTGTGCTTTAGCACACTGTTGCCAGTAACTTGGATCTCCAACCTGGAGTTTGCATATAAATAGTGGGAAATGCTCCAACTGGTGCCAAGCAGTAAGTATGACATGAAATGGATGAGACAAAATTTAACCCTGGGTGAGAGCTGAATCCTTTACCACCTGCTTGCATTTGACCCACGATTAGAAGCAACAAGCTGGTTTGACCTTAGCTTTAGATGGCAGAGCTAAGACTCAGCATCAGGAAAAACTTCCCAACAGAAACTTCCCAGTAGCTGGAATGGACAGTTTGGATAGGGAGTGAGCTCCCTGTCTCTGGAGGTAGTATGTACTAGTGACCATATGTACCATGGTCACTTATTAGTCGGGGTCAGGTGGGAGGGGACTGGAGAAGAGAAGTCATGATGATTCAGGGCAGGATTGGGTGAGAGCCCCTTTGTGGGTCTTGTAACTCAGGCATTCTCTGAGTGGTGGGTTTCCAAGGCTCTGGGACTGATGCTAATGATGGAGCTGTGTTCTCTTTTCCCAGCTTTATGTTGGAACTTGACAAGGACAGCCTTAAACTTGGCCTGCACTTCAACCCACCCTTCAATCACTTTAAAGATACCAAAATAATCATCTGCAACTCCATGAAGGACAACTTGTTGGGCAAAGAACAAAGAATGAAACAGTTCCCTTTGTGCCAGGGACTGGTTGGAGATAAGATCCCGTAATCAGAGCATGGAATCTTCCAACCAGGAAAGACCTAAGTGATGATCTCATCCACCCTTTGTATTTGGTGGAAGAGTCCTGGAAGCAAACACTGATGGGAAAATGTTGAAAAGCTAGAAGTGAAAGGGATTAGTGGGTTTCTAAAGGTCAGTGGAAAGAATCCCAGCACCCCTTAAGCTGGAGCAGGGAGGGTGAGGAGAAAATGAGGGAGCTGTGAAGGACTGGGGTCCTAATAGGTTAAGATAAGACTCTGTGACACATAATAGGACCTCAGATTTAGAGCTGGAGAGAACCCCAGGGGTCACCTAGTCTGACCCCATAATTTTACAGAGGAGGAAACTGAGGTTCAGTATGAAGAAATGATTTACCCAAGGTTACACAGTGTCTTGTAGTGAGTGTCTTGAGGTAGATTTTAAACCTAGGTCTTCCTGTCTTTAGGCCCATGGTTCTGTAGGCTTCTCTTTCTGCTCTCTCCTCATTCAGGTTAACATAACCTTTGAACTGAAGCAGTTTAAAGTGAAGTTGCCGGGTGGCTCTGAGCACACTTTCCCTAATCATGGGGATTAACTCAAGACTTCAAGCTCAGAACATTGTCTTTCTAATAAGTCCTCCAGTCAAGCTGGCCTGGGATCCCATTCTTGACTCTCAGGACTCTCTTATTACTAATAAATGTGTTGGTGATGACAACAGCAGACATTTTCTGGTTTGTTCTGTTCTGGGAGACAGAGGGCTGGGTTTGGAGTTGGGAAGGATGGCTGAGTGACCCTGAATAAGTCCCTTCACCTCAATGGCACTCTGGTGACTTTCTGGGATAGGAGTCCTCCAATAAGGTTATATTTCTGATGGGAAAAAATGGCATCTTCATTGTCACTAACTTCTGATTTTCCTAGTATTCCTCTGTGATTTTTCATATATTTCAAAACATTCCAATCAAAACCATATTACTTGACTTCTCACTGGGTTGAGAAAGTATGAGAGGAAAAGAGAGAATTTAGAATTCAAAAAAAATTTAAATGAATATTAAAAAAGAAATTTTAGAATATAAAACTTTCGTAAAATGAAAAACAAGAGACAACAACACCACATCCTGAGGCAAGATGGGAGTAGAGTGGAAAGACTTTCACTGGCTCTTCTCTAGGAAACCAGGTCTTAAGATTCCATCCTCCTGCCCCCCCCCAATTACTTCTCTATTGATTTAAAAGAGGAAGGGACCACACACCTGTCCTGCCCAGATTTCTTTACCCTTCTCCAAAGAGAAGAGCAAGAGAAGCTAAGTTCCTTTACTTCAGTGTGTCTTCCAAAGTCACTTTTGATTCCCTTGGCAGCCTATGCCAAGATTATGCTATGTGACTGAGGGCAGGCCTTAGTAACTGTCTGAGTCTGGTTTCTTGGATCAGATAGCAGCCTTAGGTCATGAGATTCACTCAGTGCACATTCACTCACTTTCCCTGAGCAGAGCCCAGCCCTGGGAGAGAGACAGAGAAAGCCTGGAGGTGCCGAATTACTAAATGGACAGCATGGCAGACTTGATAGCAGAGTCGGAGACTGAGACCATCTTACAAGATGCAGAGCAGCCAAGAAGACAATTTTCCTCACAATTCTGCATCTCAAGCAACCTATATGTCTTATCTGATAAGTGACCTTGTATTAATCAATCAGTTTTTCCGCATTCCATTGATTATATAAAGACATTTGGGGGAGAGTGAGACATCGCTTTTTCTGAATTCAGGAAATTGTACCTTCTGACTTTCTCTTACAATTTAGAAAATTCCTAATCTTTACTCCAATTAAAAGTCAGATTCTCCAACATTGTATTGTTTCCTTTTAATTAATTGGTCTCATTTGATTGTTTTTCATGTATAAAAATCAGTCTCTCCCTGTATTTGAGGTGCAGCCCTAAAGTGAGGATGGGGCCTGGTCCTGGTTTGTTGGGCAGTTGGCCAGCATTTTTTATCGATGATCAGACATCGATAAGCTGGAAAGACCTAGCCTTTGTCTCCTCAGTCATTTAATCTTTCACCCATAAGAAGTGGGAGGTGGTTGATGCGAGGGTGGTTATCTCTTTTTTTATAAAGGAGGAAACTGAGATTCAGAGTGAAGATATCACTTGTCCATAGGGCACACAGCTGGCAGTGCAGGGAGTGGGGGAGTGCCAGTACTGTGAAGGGGGATGAAGGGGCTGCAATCAGGCTCAGGATGTGAGGCTCTTGGTGTTGGTGAGGGGCTTGGGAGGAGAGGAGTTGTATCTGCTCTGTCCTGATCACTACTGGGAACTCCCTCTGCTGGGAATTAGGGTTTTTGATTTTCCAACCTCTGTAAGGCTTATGGAGTCCTTGTTACCCTTGAGCTAGATGGTGGTAGAAGGAATAGTGGAGGTTTTGGTCTTCGGTGCCTGAACGTTGCCAGCAAGTACACATGAGCTGTACTACAGGAGAGGATTGAACCTGGTCCTGCTCAGCCCCAGAGGCAGAACCAGGAGGAATTGGGGAAAGGTGCAGAGGGACCTGTCCATTCAATCCAACCACGGGACTGTCCAGACGTGGAGTCAGTTGATGCCATAGGGAGTGAATTTCCCATTGTTGGAGGAATTCAAAGGAAGCCATTTGGGGGGAATATTTCAGAGGAAGACTTTATTTGAATTTGGGGGGAATATTTCAGAGGAAGACTTTATTTGAATTGTTGTCTGAGGTCCCTTCTAAATGGAGATTTGGCCATTCCCTTAGGGGATAGGGACAGGGACCCGATTTGTCCTGATAAGATATGTATAGGGAAGTCCCAGGCAAGCAAAGCACTCCCCCCCCCCCCCAAAAAACAACACCCAAGTCATCACCTTCTTTGAAGTTTAGAGTCTTAGAGCAGAGGTCCTTGGCCTGGTTTGTGTCATTGACTCCCTGGGCAGCCTGGTGAAGCCCTTCTGAGAAAAATATGTTTTTTTCAAATAGTAGAAGGAAATAGCAAGTATCAGAGTTGAGTGAAAATAAAGATACAATTTCTTTTTTCCTCTCCAACTTCCTTGTAATCTCTTTGTGACCCTGGGGAGAACTGTGAACCCCAGCTTATAAACCCCTATATTGGGGGTGACCTCAAGTACTGAAAAGTTTGATGACTTGGAAGTTAGGATTTGAATCCAAGTCTTCTTGACTTTGAAAGAGTGGATCTCTATCCACTATGATGTCCTACTTTTAGTTCTATTAGGACTCCAATTTACAGATGAGGAAATGGAGGATCAAAGAATTGAAGTGACTTGCAGCTTTTGGTCCTGGTTTTCAGGTCCCCCTCCTGAGATGAACAAGAGACAGGGGTGAAAGAAGAGGCAAGATGGGGAAAATGAGATCCCTTCTTTTTATGCTGGGAGTTCATGACCCCTCTTCCCCTCCATCAACCATTCCCCTTTAGTTTAATGGAATCACAGGGGCCTGTATCCTCAGACCTAGTCCCTTTGTTTCATTGATCTCAGTGTCAGGGGAAAGTTCTGTGGGTATTCAAGGGGACAGTGAGTCACAGGCTTCCTGGGGCCCCTGTCCTGGAAAAAGCACCATACTTGGAATCATAGGGCTTGGGTAGAAGTCCTGGCTCAGTTCCTCAGACGCAAATGACCCCAGGGCCTCAGTTTCTACAGTTGTAAAGAAACCAGTTGCTTTCTTAAGTTTCTCCATGCTTTGCCATCGTCTAATTAGGATTTCCCCCTTCAGATGGACTCTTTGGAAGCCAGGGAACTGACTCACACCCAGACCAGAGTTTAGCCTTCCTTCTAACTGTCCCCAGACCTTTTCCTCCAATATCAGATTCCAGTTCATTCTAAAACTAATTTTTCATTGGCCCCACCAATCTCTCTACTACTTGCCCCAACCCCATTCCCCAAAGGACATATTTGGGGATTTGGATGTGGAGGAAAAGACTAGAAAAGGATGGAGCTTGAGGCAGGGCTATGTGGCCAAAAGTTTGTCTCCTCCTGGATTGGCTGCCCCTCCTAGAAAGACGTCCAAAACTCCACCCACCCCGCCCCAGAGATTCGCCCTCAGGATTGGGGAAAAGTGACAAAAGGGAGGGCGAAGGAGTGTGGAGGTGGGGTTTCTGAGGAAGCCGGGAGACTGAGTATCTATTTAAAGGGTCTGCCACCATCCTGAGTTGCCATCTCAGGGTTGGAGTTGGAACCCAGCACTTTGGATACCCAGCACAACCAAGAGAATTGCAGGAGTATTTCTTATCCTCAGTCATGGCCAGAGTAAGTATGCCAGGGGCTCATTGTCTGGGGTAAACAGGCTGCTAGTACAGAAATGGGGGATCCTCTGAAAAATCTGTCCTGAAAACTTTCCTGGGGTGGAGGCTTTTTTTTTGCCTGCTAAATGAGATGAAAGAGAATGAAGGAGAGGAAAGGACAATGACTGAAGGTGTTCCGGAGACAAGGGAAAGCTTACCTAGCTACCACAGACCTTCCCATTGAGCTGTAGTCTATCTCCTACCCTTGGGATAGCACCATTGTCCTCCCTTCCCCCTTCATCCTTGTCCAATTGCCAGCATGTGTGTGATGCCAGTCAAAGATAGTGCTGTGGTAGCCAGTGAGAAAGAGAGAACATGGTCCTAGGACCCAGGGAAAATTTGAATTCCACTTCTGATTCTGTTGCTCACTTATGTGACCTGGGACAGGTACCTTCTTTGACAGGTACCTCACTTTCCTCATCTGCAAAATGAAATAGACTGGACCAATCACCTCGGCTACTTCTCATTCAACAGATAGGGAAACTGAGGCCCAGAGACATGAAGGGGCTTCCTGAAAAGCTGGGACTGACACTCACTTCAGCACTAACTAGTCTGGGCAGAGTCTGCTTTCCTCGATCCTTCCTGGAGGGTGGCCTGTGTTCAGTTGGAAGCTCTGGGTCCCATCAGCTTCCAGCCTGCCCTAATCTTGCTGTGCTTGGTCTCTTCAGGAAATGGTTGTCAGTAACTTGAACCTGAAACCTGGAACAGTTGTAAGAGTAGTGGGAGAGACACCGCCTAATGTCAAGAGGTAAGTGGGTCATGGGATGGATGAGATACAATTTAACCCTCGGTAAGAGCTGAATCCTTTACCACCTGCCTTCACTTGACCCATGATTAGAAGCAACAAGCTGGTTTGGCCTTAGCTTTAGATGGCAGAGATAAAACTCAGCATCAGGAAAAACTTCCCAACAGAAGCTTCCCAGTAGCTGGAATGGACAATTTGGATAGGTAGTGAGCTCCTTGTCTCTGGAGGTAGCAAAATATGTACCATGGTCACCTTTTAGACAGGATGAGGGTACCAGGGGTACTGCATGGTGCTTCAGGATAGGATTGGATGAGAGTCCTTTTGGGGTTCTTTTAGCTCAGGCACTGTGAGTGGGGTTTCCAAGGCTCTGGGTCCCATGGCAGTGATGGGGATGTGTTCTCAATTCCCAGATTTAGAATAGACATGGGCACAAATGAGGAAAACTTTGCACTTCACTTCAACCCACGTTTTGAATTCTATGGGGATAAAAACGTCATCGTCTTCAACCATATGCATAATGGCAAATATGGCAAGGAGCAAAGAGAGAGGCACTTCCCCTTTGTGAAGGGGACCACAATGGAGGTAAGACACCAGAATGAGAGCATGGATTGTCAGAGATGGAAAGACTCAAGCAATAGTCTCATCCATCCATCACATTTGATGGAAGAGTCCTGGAAGCAAACTCTGAAGGGGAAAAGATGAAAAGCTAGAGGAGAAAGGAGTCAGTGGGTTTCCAAAGGTCAGTGGTAAGAAGCCCAGTATACCTTGAACTGAAGTGAGGGGAGAAAGGGAGGGAATTGGGCTGAGCTGTGATCCCAATAGGATAACAGAAGTCTAGGGTGTCCTATGACAAGTAGTAGGACTCTGAATTTGGAAATGGAGAGAACCATCTGGTCTGACTCTTCCATTTTCGAGAGGAGAACAGAGGCTCAGAATGGAGAAGTGATTTGCCCAAGGTCACACACGGTCTTGTAGTAAATGTCTTGAGGCAGAACTCAAAACCAGGCCTTCTTGTCTCCAAGCCCAGGTTCTTCTGTCCTCTCCCCATTCAGGTTCTTATAGAATTTGAAGGAACTTGCTTTGTGGTAAAGCTGCCCGATGGCTTTAGGATGACTTTCCCAAATCGCACTGAAGTAACAAAAATTGAATACTTGGCAGTTCTTGGTGACATTTTAGTGAAAGGATTGGCCTTTGAATGAGTCCTGCAATCAAGCTGACTTTGGATCGTTCTTGACCCTTGGGTCTCTGTTATTAAATAAAAGTGCTGCTGATGATAACAGCTGACTTTTTCTGTGTTATTCTGGTCTGGGCCAGAGAGGGCTGGGTTTGGGGATGGGAAGGGGGGTTGAGTGACCCTGAACAAGTCCCTTCATATGACCCTTTGGTGACTCTCCAGCGCAGGGGTTCTCCTTCTGGGGTCTGTGGGTAATTTTCAGATGGGGGAAAATGTCATTTTTAATGTTACTAACTTCTGGTGTTCCTGGTATGACTCTGTGTGTTTTGTATATTTAAGACCACTATTCCACTTTGTAATACATGACTTGATTTTTAAATGGAGAGAGGAACAGTGATTGGTAGGGGAGAATTTGGAACTCTGAATTAAAAAGAATCAATGTAAAAAAATAAAATTAAAATAAAACCTTCACCAAATGGGAAAACAACAACAATAAGTCCACATTATTTTGACAAGGGGTTCATGGTTTTCCCGAGATTGTCAGGAGCCCAGGCCATAACTCAGAAAGCAGTTAGAAGTCCTTGACAAAACCTGATTAGCAATAGAAAGGGATTAGCCACATAGTAAGTGCAGGGCAACCTCTGCATGTTAGTGAATGTTAGGTCCCTTCTCTGAGTCCTTGGTCTCTCCTCCTCTGAAGTATAATAACCCCCCCCCCCTGCATTTCTTCCTACCAGACAGGGTAAAAGTCAGGGGCAGCCTGTGCTGGGAATTGGCTGTGTGGCGGAGGGCAGGCCTCAGTCCCTCTCTGAGCCTGGTTTGTTGGGTCAGATAATGGCCTTAGATCATGAGATTCGTTCAGTACACATTGTCTCACTCTTCTTGAGCAGAGTCCAGCCCTGGGAGAGAGACAGAGAGGATCTGGAGGGGCCCCACTACTAAGAGAACAGTATGGCAGACTTGATAGCTGGACTGGAGACTGAGGCCACCTGACCAGCTGCAGGGCAGTTGAGAGGTCAGGCATTTCTTCTTCCCTGGTCTCTTTTCTCAGGAAACAACCCCTTCCTCAGTGTCCTAGTCCAGTCTGGAAGTTTCACTCCCCTCAACCACAACACATCAGAAAAAGAGGGAGAGGGAGAGAGAGAGAGAGATAGAAAGAGAGAAAGATAAAGGGAAAGATTCTCTTCTGGAATGAGTAGGTCAGCACCTGCCTCCCATCTCCTCAAGGAACCTAGTTATTCTATCTCCATTTAGCCTGGGCTAGGTGTCCTCTTCCACCATTACCTCCTGCTTCCCTCTACTGAGGTGCCATTTTCATAATGGTTGCATCCTCTCCCCACTCTGATCAGCCCCCTACTTCCCTCTTCTCTCACCTGTTACTTTATCAATGCTGCCTTAATTTCTGTTCTTTCTCCCCACTCTCTCTCTTACAGACTGAGCAGCTATAACTGTGGGGGTATAGGGTACAGTTTCCCTTTCTGTAAAAATGAGAGAGTTACATGAAATAACCTCTGAGCCCCTCCCAGCTCTGAATCTATGATCCTCAGGGGCTCTCCCTTGGAACTCTAAATACCATTAATTCCCCCAACTGCTGTTTTTTGTCTGGTTAAGGGGCTTCCCCTCTCCCATACACACACACACACACACACACACACACACAACTGCCAGTGTGTTGATCTTGGGACCCTGGCTCCAGCTGAGTCAACCAACCTGGTTCAAAGTTCTGGAGATCAATCAGTGTGGGTCAATGAGTCCTGTCTCTTAAGGGACCAGTTAAGAGACTGGATTCCATTAAAGTACCAGTTTATAGAATGGGCCAATGGAAGAAGGTGACCTGAACATCAATTGGAGGGGCCATGTGGATCCTGTCCAGATTTAAGTGGAAAAAGGACCCTGCTCCTCAAGGGTTCTGATGAAGATGGTGACACCCTTGATCCCTTTAACTGGGACTATAGATGTGCTTGTCTCTCTGGATCAGTCTTTTTTGTTTAGTACTTTATTAAAGGATTAGGATATTGCAAGAGGGGTCACCATGACCCCCTTAAATCTGCTTATTTCTCCTCCTCCCCCATCAAATAAACTTGGACCTGAATCAATTTTAATTCCTGTGTATCTGTCTATGGGATGAAGTATTCTGGGGGATAGAGGCTTTCCTCAGAGCTCTCCTGCCCATACTTAGCTGGCCAGCATCTGCTCCATGGTAGTCACCCCATTGACGCCAAATGTTGGAAAATCCTGCAGAGACAGAGATTTGAGAGAGGAAGAAGGAACTAACTAGAACCCTAAGGGAAGGTAGGACTGTGAGCAGGGACACCATATCTCTGGTCTGAATAAACTGAGTTCTGAAGGTAGATTATGCATCAAAGGCCCTGCAGTGGCATTCCTAGGTAGGTTGAGCAGATCCAGGGCAGGTCACTCAATGCCTTCTCCATTGAAAGCATACTGTTATCTGTTGGAGGGAAAGAATGATTAGGATCAGAGAGTGCTGATTGGGGACAGGCACCAAGCAGAGCAGGGTGTGTGAACTCCCAAATACCCTGTGACTTCCCTGTATCACCTGTAAGCAAGGAGAAGGTAGGACAGACTTGGGTTAGAATTCCAACACTGCCTTGAAAGTTGTGTGACCAAGGTGGGGGATCACCTGCCCACACTAAACCATGGTTTCCTTTTCTGTAAAATAGGGAACATGATTGGGAAGAAACAGAGTTAAAGAAACTGAGAAATAAAGAGCCCTTCAGAGCTGCCTAGAGAATGAGACCTCATCCAAAATGTTCAAGAGAAGGTCTTCGCTGGCATGAGAGAAGCCCAGGATGTTTCTGGGGATCAAAATATGCTGATTAAATGTACTATGGCAGTAGGTTAGTAGGGTACAAGGAGATTTGATCTTAGGTAATACTGGTCATCACTTTTGTTGTGCTTTGGCCTTCTGCTTCATGGAATTTGTGTGTATGTTGAACTTTTCTTGGTCATCTTGTTGATCTGTACCTCTCTTGTCAGAATTACTTCATTGTATGGCCTCTGGGGCATTCATTCTGGAATGTGACTTAGCTAATTTTGATCATGAATTCATGAAAGTACTGATGGATTTAACTCCTAGTCAAGTGATTCAGGGAAGGAGTGGGTATTCAGCTCCACCATGAATCAAAAATGAGAATTGAGGGGAGTAGAAGAGGAAGAGATTAATGTTGGGAATTGAGTAAACTATACTGACTCCACCCTGGAATTGAATTCTGGAGCTAGTGCAGTTCCCTTTTCTGTTCAACCCTGGGTCTACCCCAAATTCCTTCTTGATAGAAAACATTTTTCAACTGTGGGAATTGGGACAAAGTTTTATTGTATTCTTTGAACCTAGCCTTCTATGACTGGGAATTGGGACCACCTCTCCCTACTGTTTGGAGACCCTTAACTAAGGCCCTAAGTATTGGGGACCAGAAACATAATCAGGTCCAAAAATTGATGTAAGGAGTTTTCCACAATTCTGTATCTCAAGCAACCTAGATGTCTTATCTGAAAAGTGGCTTTGTACTGATCAATCAGTACAGTGTTTCCACATTCCTTTGGTTATATAAAGGGGAGACAGAGTGGGATACCTCTCTTTCTGAATTCAGGAAAATGCACTTGTTGACTCTCTCCCAATTGGAAAGTTACCAATCTTTTCTTCAATTAGAAATCAGATTATCTAATATTGTACTATTTCTTTTAAATCAAATGGTCTCATTTGAAGAATGTTTTTCACATATGAAAATTTCTCTCTCCCTGTATTTGGGAAGCAGCCTTAAGGTGAGGAAGGGCAGTTTGTTCTAGTTTGTTGGGCAGTTGCCCAGAATTGCTTAAGACATCAATAAATGAGAAGACTCAGCCTTTGTCTCTCAATTATTTCATCTTTCACCCATAACATCTAGGGAGGGATTTGGTGCAAGGATTGTTATCTCCTTTTAATAGGGGAGGAAGCTGAGATTCAGAGTGGAGATATGACTTGCCCCATGGGTCACCCTACTGGCCGTGCAGGTGGTGAGAGAGTGAGCTAGTTTCAGGACTGTGGGGCGGATGAAATGCCCAGAATCAGGCTCAAGATGTGAGGCTTTTTGGAGTTTGGTGGGGGACTTGGTAGGAGGGGAGCTATGTACCACTCACCTCTGGGAGCTCGATGGTTTTTGTTTCTTCACCCTCTCCAGGCTTATGGAATGTTTGTGTTACCCTTCAGAAAGTGGGTGGAAGAAGGAATAGTTAGGGGTGTTGGGCTTGTATGCCTGAGCCTTGCCGCAAATAGGGGCTGCCCTACAGGAGAAGATTGAGACTGGTCCCAGAGGAAGAACAGGAGGAATTGGGGAAAGGTGCAGAGGACCTATCCATTCAATGCAACCATGAGAGCTGTCCAGAAGTGGAATGAATTAATGTCACAGGGAACAAGTTTCCTGTTGTTACACATCTTTAAAGGAAGCCTAGATGACCTCTGAGGGGAATATTTCCAAGGGAGATTTTATTTCACTAGCTATCTGAGGGTCCTTCCAGGTGGAGATTTGATGATTATGTTATAGGATTAGGACAGGGACCTGATCTCTGATGACACTGTATGTATAGGGAACTCCCAGATGAGGAAATCTACCCCTCCCTCCATATACAAATCAGCTCCATCTCTAAAACACAGAATCTTACTGTGGAGTTCCTTTGACTGACTCCCTGGCAGTTGGATGAAGCCCTTCTGAGAAAAAAAAAATGTGGTTGTTTAAATAGAAAGAAATAATACATTTCAGTTAAGGTTTAGTGAAAATAAAGATCAAATTCCTTTTTTTTCTCTCCAACTTCACAAATGCCTTGTAATCTACCCATGGCCCCTAGGAGAAGATGTGTGAACTCCAGGTTAAGAACCATCTTAGAGAGTTACCTCAAGCTCTGAGAAGTTAGGTGACTTGGGAGGTAGGATTTGAACCCCAGGTCTTCTTCATGTTGAGGGAGGCATCACTATCAACTCTGATGACCTACTTTTAATTCCATTATGATCCAAATTTTCAGAGGAGGAAACTAAAGATCAGAGAACTGAAGTGACTTGCAGCTGTGGGTTCGAGCTTCAGGTCCCCCTCATGAGAGCAGCAAGAGACAAGGTTGAAAGAGGAGGGAAGATGGGGAAAATGAGATCCCTTCTTTTTCTCTTAGGGAGCTCATGCCCCCTCATACCCTCCTCAACCAAACCACTTTGGCTCAATGGAATCACAGGGCCCTCTGACCTCTGACCTTGTGCCTCTTTTCCATTGCTCTCATTTTCAGGAGAAGGGTCTGTGGGTGTTGAAGTGAGGCTGTGACACAGGCTTCTCTGGGGCCCTTAGCCTGGGTCCCATTCTCTGGAAGCACCCAAGGGTCCCATTGGTGTCCCTGCCACTCCCTTCCTTGAACTGGCATGGCAGGACTTTCTGAGGCACCTCAGTCTGCCTGCCTCCAGCCTCATGATACAAACAGGACAGACTGATTTCTGACAGGAGGTCAGAAAACCAAAGGTCAGCCTCAGGCAACTTGCCAGTCTTTCTCTCCTTAAAAGTAAAGGTATGGCAAACCCCCATGGGGTTCACTTAGGCTGGAGACACCCACCGACCCTGGAAGAAGATGTCCAAAGAGTTTGGGTAGACTCACTGATTCCCCATCCCAAATGGAGATCAAGCTGATTTGCTGCCCTCCTCCCAGTCACCGTATTCTCTAAGGAACCACTTCAAATTCAGTAAACCCTGATCTAAGGAAAGGTCCCCTCATCCCTACATCTCAGTTTCCCAATTTAGAAGAGTTTTATATGGACATTTAACTCTGCGATATAGTGGAAAGTGGAAAGAGCACTTGCCTTTTGGTTAAAGGACCTGAGTTCAAGGCCTGGTTCAAGTTCTCACTGCCCAAGTAACCCTATGGCCTCAGTTTCCCTACTGTTTAAGAAATCAGATGGTCTCTTAGGTCCCTCCATGATATGACATCCTCTGCTTATGATTTCACCCTTCAGATTAACTCTTTGGAGGCCAGGGGACTGATTCTTACCCAGACCAGAATGTGACCTTCCCTCCGTAGCATTCCCAGGGGCCAGGGGACTGATTCTCACCCAGACCAGAATGTGACCTTCCCTCCATAGCATTCCCAGGGGCCAGGGGACTCCCTGGCCAGGGATTCTTACCCAGACCAGAATGTGACCTTCCCTCCGTAGCATTCCCAGGGGCCAGGGTGCTGATTCTTACCCAGACCAGAATGTGACCTTCCCTCCGTAGCATTCCCAGGGGCCAGGGGACTGATTCTTACCCAGACCAGAATGTGACCTTCCCTCCGTAGCATTCCCAGGGGCCAGGGGACTCCCTGGCCAGGGATTCTTACCCAGACCAGAATGTGACCTTCCCTCCGTAGCATTCCCAGCCCCTTTCTAAAAAACACAGATTCTTGTTCATTCTGAAAGTAACTTTCTTTTAGCTCCCCCAATTAATCTATTAGTCCCCAAAATACCATTTCACCAAGGATAGTTTTGGGGGTTTGGATGTGGGGAAAAGGCTAGAAAAGAATGGAGAATGACATGGAGGGAAGTGACCAAGTGACCTAGATTGGCTGCCCTGCCGAGGAAGCTTTCAAAACTTCCGCTGGTCCTGTCCCTGAGATACATCTCCTTCCCTTTTGTGCTGGAAAAGAGTTTGCAATGGAAGAACTGGGCTGAAAGTGCAGGGAAATGGGGGACACTCACCTGGTTGGACGGTTGTTGTCCTTGGTTCTGGAAGGGGAACAAAATGACATTACTATGCTAGGGTCAAGTTAAAGTGCCCCTGACTGTGACTGATGAGACCAGTGGGAGCTCAGAGTGACCTATTACAGGTCAGGTGCAAATAATCCAATGTGAATATTTGGGTCGAATTTTCTCAACATGCACATCCCAGGTTTCTTTTGAGATATTTCAAATCTGCTTTGCTCATAGAACACAGCACCTTCTCTCATGTGGGCATGCTGTGCAGGGTGGTCCTGTGCCAGTGTCTCCCATATCACACAGTCAATTTCAAAGGTCTTAAGAGAGACTTCACAGTGTCTTTCTGCTGCTTCTTCTGACCAGGATGTGAGTGCTTGCCCTGTGTGAATACTCTATACAATAATCTTTTAGGCTAGACTTTCTTAAACTTTTTCCACTTGTGACCCCTTTTCACCCAAGAAATTTTTACATGAACCCTGGTATATTGGTATACCAGTCAAATATTTACTGATAATAAATCATAAAATATTTATTTTGAAACAATTCTTTGGTATACATGGTATTATTAAATATTAAATATGATATTTATTAAAGATGAAAGCAAGTTTGTATGTTAAGGAGATGGATTCCCTTTTTATTTTTACATAAAGGATTAAATTTTTGCAGAATTTTTGATGCTGCAGGATGCAGAACGTCTTCCGCATTTTTCAGAGTTGACTGATATTTTGATGCTATAATTGTCAATATTGAGAATGCTGTTCTGCATAAATAGCTATTTAAAAGTGGCAGAAGTATGCTTAGGGTCATTTCAGAAATTTTTGGAAATTCTATCCTAATCCCAATCCAAAATTCATTTAACAATTTTTTTGGAAACCGCAATTTTAAATCTGTGTTGACAGATAACTCAGCAAATTCTTCTTGATGGTTTAATGGTAGATGACTGATGTTTTTGATTTCAATTGAGTGTGGTATATGAACCCAACCTAATTTTTTCAGAATCAAAGTTTGAAGGGAATTATTTCTGAAACTGTGTCTCCAGACACTTCACATGTTCAGTTATAATCTTACAATTAAATCTTTAGGAAGGTTAGTTTCAATTACAAAAAACATCTGTATCTGTAAACTTTGCTGAAGGACCAATCCACCCTCCCATTCTTCCACGTCAGCTTCTTTTAGTAAAACTTTCACCTTTTTCTTTTAACATAAATATGTTACAATTTTTCGTTGAAGAGACATGTTTGAATCACTGAATTTTTTTTTTAAAAAATCTGACAAATAACAAAAAATAAATAATTTTTGAAATCCATGAGTCATCATGGAAAATATTGACAAATTCAGATTTCTGCACAGTCAAAAATATAACAACTTGATCTTTCAGTTTCAATAGTGTGTTTAAACTTTACTGTCTTGAGAGCCAGCTTACCTCTCTGCATGGAGTAATTAGTTTTTTGAATCAGAATCCAGGTCTTTCCAAAGTTTTGAAAATAAATGACTGCTAAGGGCATGGTTTTCAATGAAGTTACTTCTGTGGATATATGGAGAAACACAACATCTCAATCTGGTGACATAAATTTAAATTTAAACCTTCATTTGTGAAAAAGTCATCAACTTTAAAATATATATCTTCTTCTTCTCTTATGTGCCCTTCCAAAGAGTAAAACAAAAACAGTAATTCCTCATGTATGCTTTCCTCATAAATATATCTTAGATAAAATGACAGCAGTTCCATGTTAGAAATATCGGTTCTTTCATGTAATTGAATTGAAATCATTGGGCTGGTAATGAGCCGCTGTAATTGGTCATTACTAACTTCAGAATTTCTTGTGGAAACAGTATTATTTGAGAAAAGAATTTTATGAATTTCATCCCCATACTTTTTCTCACAAACTATTTCTGACATTTTAATAGCAGCAGGTAACAAGAGATCTTCTCCTATCGTGTTGGGCTGTTTAGTTTTTGTAATTAAATAGGAAGTGTCATAAAAAGCAAGTCAATACTTTTGTTGACCATAACAACTTTCTCAAACATTATTTTTTCTTAAAATGGAAGATTTTCAAAGTTGTTCAAAATATTCCTTTGGTTTATGGCCATGTGATGCAAGCCTGGTATTAGAATGTCCTATTAGTTTGGCTGGTTTCATGCTCTCTGATAAGAAGCAAAGAGGGTTTTCCACATCAGCATCATTATTAGAAGTAATTGCATATTGAGAAAATGATTCAACAAATTTTCTTTTCCTTGACATTTTTTTTAGTTGTACTACAAGCTGGTAGAGAAGATTGCTGCAGAGTTGTAAGTACTTTTACCCTTTCTGTTTAAATTTATGCACTTTTCCATAATTGAAAAATATTTTTGCCATAAACTATAAATAAATGTTGCTAATTGTTTCTCAAATAAATGCAAGATTTAGTTTATGAAATTATGAAATTGCTTTCCTGTTTAATGAGATGAAGACAGCTTTGGAAGCAGGAGGAGGAGGGCAGGAGAATATCTGGGAAAGGTGGGGAGAGAAGGTAAGGCTTACCAAGATACCATGGAGTTTCCTCAATGAGTCTATCACCTACCCTTGAGGTAGCACCACTGTCTTCCCTTTTTCATCCTTGCCCAAGTACCAGGACACATGCAATTTAAACCTCAGATGTCACTGAGGCAGCCACTGGGCTGGGAACAGCATGGGTCTGGGACTCAGGGAAAACTTGGGTTCCTCTTCTGATTCTGTTGCTCACTTGTGTGACCTGGGACAGTCACTTCTTGCTTCTTGGACCCTCACTTTCCTGACCTGCCAAATGAGTAGACTGGAGCAATCATCTAGGCTGGTTCCTTAATTAATATATTGGGAAAGTGAGGCCCAAGAGATGTAAAGGGGTTTCCCCAAGGTCACAGATCTAGAACTGACTTCCTTTAGCTCTAATGAGCCTGAGGAGAGTCTGTTTTCTTAAAACCTTCCTGGAGAACCTTCCCCAACTGAAAGATCTGAGTCCCCACAGCTTCCAAGCAGCCCTAATCATGCTGTGCTTGGTCTCTTTAGCACATTATTGCCAGTAACTCAATCCTCCAACCAGGAGTCTGCATAAAATTAGTGGGAAATGTTCCAACTGATGCCAAGCAGCAAGTAGGAGATGGGAAGGATGAGAGAAAATTTAACTCTGAGTGAGAGCTGAATCCTATACACAACTGTTTGTACTTGACCCATGATTGGAAGCACCAAACTTAGCCTTTGATGGCAGAGCTAGGACACAGCCTCAGGAAAATGTTCCCAACAGAATCTTCCCAGTAGCTAAAAAGGACAGTTTGGAGAGGGAGTGAGTTCCCTGTCTCTTGAGGAAGTAAAATATGTGCCATAGTCACTTCTTAGACAGAGTCTGGGTGAGAGGGAAGTGAGAAGAGAGGCAGGCCATAGTGCTTCAAGTCAGGATTGGGTGAGAACTCCCATGGGGAGCTTCTATCTCAGGCATTCTCTGAGTGGTGTGTTTCCAAGGCTCTGGGACCCCTGCTAACATGGAATTCTATTCTGTATTTTCAGGAGTATGTTGGAGGTGGGGAAGGACTACGTTAACATTGTCCAGCATTTCAAGCATCTTAAGGATACCAAAATCATAATCTTCGACAGGAAGACTTATGCTGCAAAGAGCAGAAATCCATTTCCCCTTTGTGCCAGGGAGTTGGGTGGAGCTAAGACCCAGAGTCAGAGTTTGCAATGTTCCACCTGGGTAGGACCCCAAGCCATGATCTCATCTAGCCCTTGCATTTCACAGAAGAGTCCTGGATGCCAACTCTGATGGGGAAAAGCTGAAACATTGGATGACAATGGCAAGAAGGACCACAGTGTCTCTTGAGCTGGGATGAGGGTTGTGACAAAGTGGAGTGGTGCCTGGGGTGCCAATAGGATAAGAGATGAGTCTAAGGTGTTCCTGGACATGTGTCCTGACTTGTTGGACAATTGTCAGGCATTGTTTAGACATGGATAAGCTTGGAAGATGGATCCTTTGTCTCCTCAGTCATTTAATCTTTGCTCTCAACAACTAGAAAGAGATTTAGTGCAAAGATGGTTATCTCCTTCTTATAGGAAGATATCTCTTTTTTATAGAGAAGGAAACTGAGATTCAGAGTGGAGATATGATTTGCCTACATGTCACACAGCTGGCAGTTTAGGGGGTGGGGGAGAGTGGGAGAGCCAGGACTATGGGGGGAAAGGAAGGGTTGGCAATCAGGCTCAGAATGTGGAGCACTTGGGGTTGGTGGTGGCGTTGGGAAGAGGGGAGCTGTGTATGTTCTACCCTGCTCACTGTTGGAAGCCCCCTCTGTCTGGGGATCATGGGTTTTGCTTCTCCAACCACTCCAAGGCTTATGGAGTGCTTCTCACACCATTCAGATAGATTATGGGAGACAGATTAGTTTGGGGTGTTGGGCTTGGATACTTGAACTTTGTCTCCTTGGTCCTGCTCAGTTCCAGAGGTAGAACCAGGAGGAATTGGGGAAAGGAGCAGAGGGACTTGTCCATTCAAGCCAATCATGGGAGCTGTCCAAAAGTGGAACCAGTTGATGCCAGTGGGAGTGAGTTTCCCATTGCTGGAGGTCTTCAAAGGGAACACAGAGGACTGCTTGGGGGGTGTGTTTCAGAGGAACATTATATTTCTAGAGATTCCTGAGGGCCCTTCCAAGTGCAGATTTGATGATTCTGTTAGTGGTTAGAGACAGGGAACCAATCTGTATTGTATCTACAGGGAACTCTCAGGAGAGCCAAATCCCCTCCAAAAGCAAGTCACCATCTTCTCTGAAAAGGAGTCTTAGAACCTAAGTCCTTTGACTGATTTGTGTCATTGACCCACCCTGGGCAGTCCTGTGAAGTTCTTCTCACAAAAATGTGGTTTTTTTAAATATAAAAGGATATATACATTTCAGTTAGAGTTCAGTGAATATAAAGATGTAATATCTTTTTTCTTCTCCAAGTTCACAAATCTCTTGTAATCTATGCATGCATCCTGGGGATATCTGTGAAGCCCAGACTAAGAACCCCCGATCTTAGAGGGTGACCTCAAGCCCTAAGAAGTTAGGTTACTTGGAAGGTGGGATTTGAAACCACAACTTCATTACTTTGAGGGAGTGGATCTCTATCCACTATGATGCCCTACTTTTAGTTCTATTAGGACCCCAGTTCGCAGATGAGCAAACTGAAGATTAGAGGATGTATGTGTCTTGCAGGTGCAGGTCTCCCTAAGGAAAGCAAGAGGGAAGAGTAAAAGAGGAGCAAAGATGGCAAGAGAACATCACTTCTTTTCACTCTGGGAGCTCGTAGTCCCTCATCCCCAATCCATCAACCATCACTCTTTAATTTCATGGTATCACAGAGGCCTATACCCTCAGACCTAGCAGCTTTGTTTCATTGGTCTCAGTGTCAGGGGAGAGTCTTTGGGTTTCCAAGGGGAGGGTGTGTCACTGGCTTCCTTGGGCCCCTATTCCAGGCCCTAGTGGGAAAAAGCACCATACTTGGTGTCAGAGGGCCTGAGTAGAAGTCCTGGCTCAGCTCCTCAGATCCAAGTGACCCCTGGGTCTCAGTTTCCACACTTGTTAAGAAACCAGTTGCTTTCTTAAGTTTCTCCATGCTTTTTCATCCTCCAATTGGCAATTCCCCTTTCAGATGGACTGTTTAGAGGCCAAAGGAGTGACTCTCACCCAGGCCTAGACTATGAGCTTTCCTCCAGAGTATGACCCCCAAGGCCTTCCCTTCCATATCAAGTTCTTATTCACTCTAGAAGGAGCTAACTAAAACCCTAAATGAAGGTGGGGTATGAGCAGGTATACCATATCTTTGGACTGAATAATCTGAGTCCTGAAGGTACACTCCAGTGGCCTTCCTACATAGGCTGTACAGACCCAGGACAGATCACTCAATGCCTTCTCTATTTTCCTCTGTTGGAGGGAAAGAATGACTAGGACCAGTCAGAGAGCCCTGACTGGGGACAGGCACAAAGCAGAGCACAGTGAGTGAACTCCCAGATACCCTGTGGCTTCCCTGTATCACCATGAGCAAGGAGAAGGTAGGAGAGATCTGGTTAGGATTCTGACACTGCCCTGACAGATGTGTGACCAAGGAGGGCCACCTGCCCACTCTGAACCTCAACTTCCTTTTCATGGGGAACATGATTGGGAAGAAACAGAAAGAAAGAAACTGAGAAATAGAGAGCCCTTCAGAGCTGCCTTGAGAATGAAACCTTATCCAAAATGTCTAAAAGAAGACCGTTGCTGGTATCTGAGGGATAGAGGAGGTTTCTACGATTCATCATATGCTGATGAAATGTACTATGGCAGTGGGTTACTAGGGTACAAGGAGACTTGATCTTAGGTAATACTGGTCATCATTCTTGTTGTGCTTTGGCCTTCTACTTCATGGAATTTGGGTGTATTTTGAACTTTTCTTGGTCATCTTGTTGATCTGTCTCTCTCTTCTCAAAATTACTCCATTGTATGGCTTCTGAGTAGTTCATTCTGGGACATGACAGTTAAATTTAGACATTAATTTATGAAAATGTTGATGGATTTAACTCCTAGTTAAAAGATTCAATGAAGGAGGGGGTTTTCAGCTCCACAATGAATCAAAAGGGAGAACTGAGGGGATTGAGGAGAGCAGAAGAGGATGTGATTAATGTTGGTAACTGAGTGACCTGTACTGGCTCCATCCTGTAATTCACTTCTAGTGTAGTTCCCTTTCTGTTGAACCCTGGGTCTAGTCCAAATTCCTTCTTGAGAGGAAACATTTTCCAATAATGGGAATTGGAAGAAAGTTTTATTGTATTATTTGAAGCTAGCCCTCCATGGCCGGCAATGGGGACAACCTCTCTCTCCTACTTGGAGACCCTTAACTCAGGACCTAAGTATTGGGGACCAGAACCCTGGCCAAGTACAAAATTGATGTAAGGAGTCTTCCCACAATTCCATCTCTCAAGCAACTTAGATGTCTTATCTGAAAATTGGCTTGTACTGATCAATCAGTGTTTCCACATTCCTTTGGTTATATAAAGACACTCGTGGGGACAGAGTGGGACACCTCTCTTTCTGAATTCAGGAAAATGAACCTGTTGACACTTTCTCTATCAATTAAGACAGTTCCCAATCTTTCCTCTAATCAGAAGTCAGATTATCTAATACTGTACTATTTCCTTTAAATCAAATGGCCTCATGTGATGAATGTTTTTCATCTATAAAATTTCTGTCTCCCTTTATTTGAGGTACAGTCCAGACATCGGTAAGGTGGAAGACCTGGCCTTTCTTGCCTCAGTTATTTCATCTTTCATCCATAACATTTAGGGAGGGATTTTGGTATAAGGATTGTTATCTCCTTTTAATAGAGAAGGAAACTGAGATCCAAAGTGGAGATATGACTTGCCATGGGTCACAGAGCAGGCAGTGCAGGGGGTGAGGGAGTGGGGTGGGGCCAGGACCATGGGGAAGTGGAAGGGTCTGCAATCATGCTCAGGATGAGAGGTACTTCGAGTTGTGAGGAGTCTTTGGAAGATGGGAGCTGTATCTGCTCTGCCCTCCTCACTGCACAGAGCTCCCCCTGTGTGGGGATCATACTTTTTGTTTCTCCAACCCCTCCAAGGCTTATGGAGTGCTTCTCTTGCTCTTCAGAAATATGGTGGGGGAAGAAATAGTGATGGTTGTTGGGCTTGTGTACCTGAGCCTTGCCTGCAAATACAGATGGACTGTCCTGCAGGAGAAGAGTGACCCTGCTCCTGCTCAGTCACAGAGGCAGAGGCAGAACAGGAGGAATTGGGGAAAGGTGCAGAGAGACCTGTCCATTCAATTCAACCCTAGAAGCTGTCCAGAAGTAGAACAGGTTGGAGCCAGTGAGAGTGAATTCCTGTTAACGGGTGTGAGTGTCCTGTTATTTAAAGTCTTCAAAGAGAATATAGATGATTGCTTGGGAGAGTGTTTCAGAGGAAAATTATATTTCTTGAGATGCCTGAGGATCCTTCCAAGTGGAGATCTGATGATTCTGTTAGGGGATAGGGACAGGGAACCAACCTGTTATGACACTGTATCTACAGGAAACTCCTAGGACAGCAAAATCCCCTCCAAAACAAGTCAGCACCTTCTCTGAAAATTAGTCTTAGAGCCTAAGCCCTTTGACTGATTTGTGTCACTGACTCACCCTGCGCAGCCTGGTGAAGCTCTTCTGACAAAAAATGTGTTTTCTAAAATATAAAAGGATGCATGCATTTCAGTTAGCCTGCAGAGATTATCAGGAAGTAATTTCCTTTTTCTTCTCCAAGTTCACAAATCCCTTGTAATCTATGCATGGCTCCTGGCGAGATCTGTGAACCTCAGGTTAGGAACCCCTATCTTAGAGAGTGACCTCGAGCTCTGACAAATTAGGTGAATTGGAAGGTGGGATTTAAACCCAGGTCTTCATCACAATCCACTGCGATGCCCTACTTTTAGTTCTGTTAGGATCCCAGTTGACAGATGAGCAAACTGAGGATCCGAGAATGTGTATGTCTTGAAGTTGCAGGTCCCCTGAAGGAGAGAGGAACAAGAGGCAAGAGTGAAAGAGGAGGAAAGATGACAAGAGAACATCACTTCCTTTCACTCAGGGAGCTCATATCCCCCTCATCCCCACTCCATCAACCATCATTCTTTAATGAAATCACAGGAACCTGTACCCTCAGATATAGCACCTTTGTTTCATTAATCTCAGTGTCAAGAGAGAGCTCTGCTCTTGTGCAAGGGGAGGGTGTGTCGCAAGTTTCCTGGGGCCCCTCTCCTTGGACCTCATGGGAAAAGCTCCATACTTGGGGTCATAGGGCCTGGGTAGACATCCTGGCTCAGCTGCTTAGACCCAAGTGACCCCAGGGCCTCAGTTTACACACTTGTTAAGAAACCAGTTTCTTTCTTAAGTTTCTCCATGATTTGCATTCCTCCAGTTGGGATTTCCTCCTTCAGATAGACTCTGTGGAGACCAAGGGGCTGCCTGTCACCCAGGCCCAGACTATGGTCTTCCCTCCAGAGTATGGCCCCCAGGCCCTTCCCGCCAATAACAGATTCTTGGTCATTCTCAACTAGCTTTCCATTGGCTCGCCCAATCTCTCTACCGCTTGTCCCAACCTCATCGCCTAAAGGACAGTTTCGGGGGGCTGATCTCGGGAAAAGAACAGAACTTGAGGAGGTGGGGGTGTGGCCACAGGGGTGTCCCCACCTTGATTGGCTGACCTTTCCAGAAAGACTTCAAGAATTCCGCCGGCCCCGCCCCTGACCTGCGGCCTCTCGCCTTTGGAACTCCTGCTTGGCGAAAAGTTCGAGGGGCGGGGCTGGGGCGGGGTGTTTGCTCTGGCCTCTGGAAAGCCGGGAGCCTGACGGTCTATTTGAAGGGTCCGATGCGTCCCTTCTTTACCGTCTCTGCGTTGCGCTTGGAGGTTATCCTTCGGGGTCCGAAAGCAGCTAAGAGAGTCGCAGGAACATTTCTCTCCGTCCGTTATGCCCCAAGTGAGTGTGCCGGCGTATGGGCTGCGGGTGTCCTTGGCAGGGTATAATACATAGACTAAGGGTGTCCTTCTGCAGGGTACAGGCTGAGGGTTCAAGGGTGAGGGATTTTCTGAGATTGGTGTTTGCAGAGGATCCGGAGACTCGCGAAGTCTGTGCTCGCGAGCGGGTGGGAGTGCTCTACCCTTCCTCTGCCTATGGGCTGCAATACCGCTCGCTTCTTCTCGTCCATCTCCCGTACCCTGATCTTGCCAACCTTGGTAAGGGCTGTTCCTCCCTTGCCCCTCCGCTCACCACCTGGAAGTTGACCCTATACCTGGCTGCTGGTCCATAGTCTTTGACGAGCTGGTGAGTCTAGAGAGGGGAGGAAGGGAAAGTGGTAGTAGGCATGGATCAGAGTACTGCAGAGATAGGGAAGCTGCCTCCTCCAGGCCACATGTGGCTCTCTAGATCTTCAAGTGCGACATTTTGACTGAATCCAAACTTGGCAGAACAAATCCCCTTAATAAAAGGATTGGCTGCACCCAAAGACCTAGAAAACCACAGGTGGCCTCCAGAAGGAAGGTCCTCCAACCCTGGAGTAGGGTGACCCTTGGCTGTTAGGGGTTTCATTTGCACCGGGCAGAGGAGGGTGTGGAGAATCCCCTTTCTTGAGTTGAGATGGAAGGGAAAGGGAAGAGGTGAGCAGAGCTAAATCTTCAGTCAGAGGATCAGATGTTCAGAAATGACTGACTGTCTTGTGGAGTTAACTCCAAGCCATGCTGATTCTACAGAAAGAGGTCAGGCTGAGGAGACTTCACTACCAAAGGAGGAGGCTGGAGATGGCCAATTGGGTCGGGGAGGAGGCAGAGGAGTCCTCAGGTCCTTCCCAATTCTAGTTCTGTCCCCTTCCAAAACAAGACCTAATTAACCTCACAAAATACCCATCTTGCTTCCTGTTTAGGAAACCAGCTCACAAGATAACCCTGACTCTCTGCCCTCCCCCTTCTCCTTTGATTTAGAACAAGGAGGCACCCCACTCCTGTGCTGCCCTCGATCCTTCACTCTTCTTTTGGAGAGATGGGGGACAGGGGAAGCTAAATTCCTTGATCATAGTTTCTCTGCCAAGTTCACCACTGATTCCCATTCTTTGTGAAACTCCCCCTCCCTACCAAGTCCCTTCTGAACATGGCTGGCTCCTGACCTGGGTTGGCACCAAGACTTGGCTCTGGGGAATGTGGGAAGCTGTTCTTGAAAACTTTCCTGAAGAGGAATTCCTTCCCTGTTAAGTGAGATGGGGGCAGTTCAGAAAGAATAAGTAGGAGGGCAGGACAATGACTAGGAATTGTGGGGAAGCAAGGTAAGGCTTACCTAGCTACTAGGGAGTTTCCCCATCAAGTGTGGTCTGTCTCCTACTCTTGGGGTAGCACCAGGTTCATCCTTTGCTTTTTCATCATTGCTCAAGTTCCAGGACATATATCATACCAGCCAAAGATAGTGCTAGGGCAGCCTGTGTGACAGAGAGAACATGGGCCTGGGACTCAAGAAAAACTTGGATTCTACTTCGGATTCCATTGCTCACTTGGGTGACCTGGGACAGGTCCCTTCTTCCTTGTTGCCACCTCAGTTTCTCAATCTGTAAAGTGAGGATTGGTTTAAATCAATCATCTAACTTAGTTCATTATTGACAGATGGAGTAACTAACAGGACTCCCCCAAGGTCACAGAGCTGAGACTAACTCCTACTTCAGCATTAACTAGCCTGGAAGAAGAGAGTCTGCTCTCCTAAAGTGGGGAGTGGTTCCTCCCCAACTGGAAGCTCAGGGTCCCCTCAGCTCCCAGGCTGCTCTAACCTTACTCTACTTGGTGTCTTCAGGAAGTTAATTTTCGACTGAACATCCAGCCTGGAGTATGTGTGAAAGTAAAAGGAGATATACCAGCTAATGCCTCCAGGTGAGTGTGAGATGGGAAGGTTAAAACAAAGTTTAACCCTGGGTGAGAGCTGAATCCTTTACACAGCAAGCTGGTTTGGCCTCAGTCCCACATGGCTGGGCTAGGACTCAGCATCAGGAAAACTTCCTAGCAGCACCTTCTCAGGAGCTGGAATGGACATTTTACCTAGTGAGTGTGCTTCCTGTCTGTGGAGGAATTAAAATATACACTTTTGGTCACTTATTTAAAAGGGTGGTGCTAGGAGGAGACTGCAGAAGGGAAGGCATGGTGCTTCAGGGCAGGATTGGATGAGAGTCTCTTTTCGGGTCTTCTCTCTGGCACTTCCTGAGTGGGAGTTTCCAAGACTCTGGGACCCATGGCCATGATGCAGATGCGTTTCTCTTCCCAGGTTTGGAATTAACCTGGGCAAGGATAAAGACAATATTGCCCTGCACTTCAATCCTCGCTTCAACTATCTTGGCCAAAACATCATCATTCTGAATTCTATGACAGAAGGTGTTTGGGGCAGAGAGCAAAGGGAGACCTTTTTCCCCCTTCAGCAAAATACAACTGCGGAGGTAAGAGCAGACAATCAGAGCATCAAATTTTAGAGCTGGGAGTGACCAGAAGTTGATCTCACCACGCCTTCCATTTGAGAGAAGAGCCCTGGAAACAAACTGTGTTGGGAAAAAGATGAAAATTAGCAGGAAAAGGGGTCCTGAGGTTTCCAAATATCAATGGCAAGAAGCCCAGCATGGCTTGCATTTAGTGGGGGTGTAGCAAATGAAGGGAGTAGTGAAGGTCTGTGGTCCCAATAGGATACAAGTAGACTCTGGTATCCTGGGATTCATAATATGATTCTAGAATTAGAGCTGGAGAGGACCTCAGGGCCCACCTAGTCTGACCCTCTCTCTCCCAGCCCCATTTGACAGAGGAGGAAACAGGCTTAGAATGAACAAATGCTTTCCCAAGGTCACACAGTGTTTTGTACCAAGGGTCTTGAGGTGGAACTTGAACCCAGGTCTTCCTGTCTCGAACAGCAGGCTCTGGGTGCAGCTCTTTCTGTCCTCTCCCCATTCAGATTTCCATAACCTTTGAAGGAGAGCGATTTGTAGTGAACGTGAATAATGAACTCACGACCAGTTTCCCCAATCGCCTTGGCTTAAAACAAGTAGACTTTATGCAAGTTCGTGAGGACTTCGATGTCAAAAACCTGGTCTTCGAAAAGATTGATTCAAAGAAATCACCTTAGATGAGTTTTGACTCTTGGGTCTCTTTTTGCTAATAAAATTGCTGCTGATGATAACAGCTGACATTCTCTGTTATTCTGGTCAGGGAGACAGAGGGCTGGGTTTGGGGTTGGGAAGGATGGCTGAGTGACCCTGGACAAATCCCTTCACCTCAATGTTCCTTTGATGACTCTCTAGGACAGACGTTCTCCACCTGGGGTCTGTGGATAATTTTTCAACGGGAAAAAGGAACCATCTTTATTGCCACTAATTCCTGGTTTTCCCATTATTACTCTGTATTCTTATAATACTTATAGCATTTTTCTGCTTCATACCATATAACTTGCCTGTTAATTAGATAGGGGAAAGATGAGAGGGGTGGAGAGAATTTGGAAACCAGAATTTAAAACAAAAAGAATGTAAATTTAAACAACATTCAGAAATGAAAACCAGCACAACAAGCACTGCCACATTATTCTGAGAAGGGATCCCTGGGCTTGCCCTGTTTGTCGGGAGTCCAGATCATTGCACAAAAAGATGTTATGAGCATTTAGAAGTCCTGACCTATACCTGGTTAGCAATGGTGAAGAGATTTTCCAAAGTAGTAAGTTCCAGGAGAACCTCTTTCTATCATTGAACGGAGGGGAACCAGAGCACTGACTGTGGGCAAACCTGCTTGAAAGGTGTTGAGTACAAACCAGTGAAGCTCTGTGTCCCTTGGTGAACCAACCTAAGGACGCTCAGAGCCATCTGGAGGCCAGATGGGAGGAGAGTGGAAAGATATTCACTGCCTCTGGAGCCAGAGGTATTGGGTTTGAACTTGACCTCTGATCCTCACTGCCTAGAATGCCTTGGAGAAGAACCTGGTCCTCACTTTCCTCAAGGGTAAAATGAGGAACTTGGCAACCAATGTCATTCCAGCTCTCTATGCCTAGGCTCCTAGAGGCCCAAGTCAATCCCCAGGCCTCAGTTTCCACCTCCATAAGGTGAGACAGTTGGCTCAGATGAATGCTTCTGTGAGCTCATTGGTCCCTCCACCTCTGAAGTATGATAAAACCCAGTATTTCTTCCCACTATGCAGTGAAGAAAGAAATCAGCTCTCAAACATTGGTGAACAGAACTGGTTCTTACCTAGTTCCCAATTCAAAAGCTTTGTGTCACCCAAGAAAAATGTTTATGTTTACGTTCTCTGAAACAGAGGCCAGGGCCTCCACAGTGCATGCTGAGAGATGGTCTTATCATTCTGGGTCTGGCCCTGCCCAAGGGCTGATAGACTGGAAGAGACCCACTCACCACATCCACTCTTCCCACAGCAGAAGGCAGGTGATGTTTCACTCTAGGCTAGACCCAGAGTCAGAGAGAGGAATGAGAGGGAGCCTCCAGGCCTGAATCGAAGGAGTTTCCATGTGCCTGGTGGTCCTAAGGTGAAAGCCAGGTTCCAGGGCAGCCTGTGCTGGGAATTGACTGTATGTCTGAGGGCAGACCTTAATCCCTCTATGAGCCAGTTTTATTGGGTCAGGTAATGGCCTTAGGTCATGAGATTCAATCACTGCACATTGACACAACCTCCTTGAGCAGAATGCAGCACTGGGAGGGAAACAGGGAGGGCCTGGAGGGGCTGCACTACTAAGTGGACAGTATAAAAGACTTGATAGCAGGGCTGGAGACAAAGGCCACATGACCAGCTGCAGGGCAGCCAAGAGAATGGACTGTCATCTGATTCCCATTTCTTCTCCCCTGGTCTCTTTTTCACTCTTCTTAGGAGACAACCCCTTCCTCATCATACTGTCCCAGGCCAGTTTGGAAGTTTCACTCCCCCCAACCACAACAAATCAGAGTAAAGGGGAGAGGGAGAGGCACAGCCTTAGAGACAGAGAGAAACAGAGAGAGAGAGACAGAGAGACACGAGATGGGGAGGCCTGGGAAAGGGCCCTCTATGAAGTGGAAAGTATGATAGACTTCACAGCAGGACTAGAGAATGATGCCACTTGACTACCTGCAGAGCAACCAAGAGGTCAGGCTGATTCCAACGTTTTCTCCCCTGGTCTCTTTTACATGGTTCTCAGGAGACAAATCCTTCCTCATTACCATGGTCCAGTGTGGAAGTTTCATTCCCTCCAATCGCAACACACCAGAGAAAAAAGGAGAGGGAGAGACAAGAGACAGAGAGAGACAGAAACATAGAGAGACAGAGAGACAGAAACAGAGAGACAAAGAGAAAGATTCTCCATCTTCTGGATCAGTAGGGCAGGACCTGCCTCCCAGTTAGTTCCCCAAGAGACCTAGTTATCCCTTCTCCCTTTAGCTTGGACTAGGTGTCCTCTCCCACCATTACCTCCCACTTTCCTCTCCTGCATTCCCCTAATGGCAGCATCCCCTCCACCTCAACCTTCTGATCCCACCTCCCCCTTCTCTCAAATCTTGCTCTGTCAATGCTGCCTTAACTTCTCTTCTAACCCCACTCTCTCTCTTCCAGACTGAGATGCTATGACTCTGGGGGACACAGGATGCCTCAGTTTCCTCCTCTATAAAAATGAGGATGTTACACTAGATGACCTCTGATCTCCTCTCAGTTCTGAATCTATGATCTCAAGGGGCTCTCTACTGGAACACTAAGTACCATTATTTCCTCAGCTCCTGTTTTTTATCTGGTTCAGGGACTTCCCTTCTCCCATACACACACATACACACACACACACACACACACACACACACACACACACACACACAGATACTCAACTAGCAGTGTGTTGATCTTGGAGCCCTGGATCCAGTTGGTTCAAAGTTCTGGAGCATTAATCAGCATGAATGAGTGAGGCCTGTCTCTTAAGGGACCCATCAGAAGGTTGGAATCCATTAAAGTGCCAGTTTCTAGTGGGATAATGGAGGGGGTGCCCTGAATGCCAATTGGAGGGCCCATGTGGCTCCTGCCCAGATTTGAAATGGAAAGAGGACCCTGCACCCCAAGGGCCCTGATGGAAATGGTCGGACCCTTGATTCCTTTACCTGGGACTGTAGATGTGCTTGTCCCTCTGGTGCAGGTCTTTTTCTTTACTAGTTTATTTATTAAGACATTATGAATTGTAGGGGGTGGAGCCAAGTTGGCAGAGTAGAAAGACTCACGTATGCTAGCTCTGAACCCACAGCCCATATATTTCCTGCAAGAAGAACTCCCCACAAATTCTGGATCACTGCAAGGTGCGCAGAAACACAGTGGAAAAGATTTCCATTCCAGAGAGCCCTGGAGAGCCGTCCCCAGGGGTCCGTAGCCCCCCGGAAAGCACAGCCCACCCCTGAGCTGCCCTGGCCTCGTGGCCCCAGAGGAGCAGATACGAGCAGGCTTCAGGAAGATCCCTCTGTCCACAGACGGTACAGGTCAGTGAGAGAGACATCTGCGCTGGTCGAGAGAGGAGCGGGGTGTCTCCGTGACTCGGGCCCCCTCGGGAGGAAGCGGTGGAGGTAGCGGCAGAGGCAGCAGCGGAGGCAGCGGCAGAGGCAGCGGCAGAGGCAGCAGAAGAGGCGGCAGCGGCGGCCTGGGACTCCCCCAGCAGCAGACAGAAGTTCAGGTCCATTACCAAAGGTCTCTGCATAAACCCCCTGAGGGAACTGATCCTGGGAGATGGCCCTGCCCCCACCCGCCCCATTACTGAAGGTCTCTGCATAAAGCCCCTGAGGGAACTGAGCCTGGGAGGTGGCCCTGCCCCCACCTGAGCACCAGATCTTAAGCTCACACTGAATAGCAGCCCCGCTTGCTGCGGAAAGCCCACTTGAGTCTCAGACCCCAAGCACTGACTGGGCCCAAGCACTAGCTGGGTGGATCTAGGCGGGGGTGGAGAGGAATCTCAGAAGTCAAGTAACTGGGTGGGAAAATGCCCAGAAAAAGGAAGCAAAATAAGACCATAGAGAGCTACTTTGATGGGGTACAGATTTTCCCCCCTTTCAATTCTGATGACGAGGAACTATTCTTACCATCAGGGAAAGACGTGGAGGTCAGGGCCTCTGTATCCCAGACATCCCAGGTGGATGAGTCCGGTGGGCTCAGGCCATGGAAGAGCTCAAAAAGGATTTTGAAAATCAAGTTAGACAAGTGGAGGAAAAACTGGGAAGAGAAATGAGAGAGATGCAAGAAAAGCATGAAAAACAGGTCAATACCTTGCTAAAGGAGACCCCAAAAAATGCTGAAGAAAATAACACCTTGAAAAATAGGCTCACTCAATTGGCAAAAGAGGTTCAAAAAGCCAATGAGGAGAAGAATGCTTTCAAAAGCAGAGTTAGCCAAATGGAAAAAGAAGTTCAAAAGCTCACTGAAGATAATAGTTCTCTCAAAATTAGAATGGAACAGATGGAATCTAATGACTTTCTGAGAAACCAAGAAATCACAAAACAAAACCAAAAGAATGAAAAAATGGAAGAGAATGTGAAATATCTCATTGGAGAAACAACTGACCGGAAAATAGATCCAGGAGAGACAATTTAAAAATTATGGGACTACCTGAAAGTCATGATCAAAAAAAGAGCCTAGACATCATCTTCCATGAAATTATCGAGGTAAACTGCCCTGATATTCTACAACCAGAGGGCAAAATAAGTGTTGAAAGAATCCATCGATCACCGCCTGAAAGAGATCCAAAAAGAGAAACTCCTAGGAACGTTGTGGCCAAATGCCAGAATTCCCAGGTCAAGGAGAAAATATTGCAAGCAGCTAGAAAGAAACAATTCCAGTATTGTGGAAATACAATCAGGATAACTCAAGATCTAGCAACTTCTACATGAAGGGATCGAAGGGCATGGAATAGGATATTCCAGAAGTCACAGGAACTAGGATTCAAACCAAGAATCACCTACCCAGCAAAACTGAGTATAATACTTCAGGGGAAAATATGGTCTTTCAATGAAACAGAGGACTTTCAAGCATTCTTGATGAAAAGACTAGAGCTGAAAAGAAAATTTGACTTTCAAACACAAGAATGAGAAGAAGCATGAAAAAGTAAACAGCAAAGAGAAGTCATAAGGGACTTAGCAAAAGTGAACTGTTTACATTCCTACATGGAAAGACAATATTTGTAACTCTCAACACTTTTTAGTATCTGGGTAGTTGGTGGGACCACGCACACATACACACACACACATATACACACATGCATGCACACACACATACACACATGCATGCACATACAGAGACAGAGAGCACAGAGTGAACTGAATAGGATGGGACCATATCTTAAAAGAAATTAAGGTAAATGGTGAGAGAGAAATGCAGTGGGAGGAAAGAGGGTGAAATGGAATGGGGTAAATTATATCTCATTCAAGAGGCAAGCAGGAGACTTTTTAGTGGAGGGAAAAAGAGGAGAGCTGAGAAAAAAACAAGAAGTTTACCCTCATCACATTCGACTACAGGAAGGAATAAAATGCACTCATTTTGGTATGAAAACCTATCTTACAATACAGGAAAGTGGGGGAGAAGGAAATAAGCAAGGGGGGTGGGATGATGGAAGGGAGGGCAATGGGAGGAGGGAGCAATTTGAAGTCAACACTCTTGGGGAGGGACAGGATCAAAAGACAGAATAGAAACAATGGGGGGCAGGATAGGAGGGAGGGAAATACAGTTAGTCTTACACAACACGACTATTATCGAAGTCATTTGCAAAACTACACAGATATGGCCTATATTGAATTGCCTGCCTTTCCAAAGGGAATGGATGGGGAGGGAGGGATGGATGGGGATAATTTGGAACTCAAAGTTTTAGGAACAACTGTTTAGTATTGTTCTTGCTACTAGGAAATAAGAAATAGAGTTAATGGGGAATAGAAAGTCATCTGGCCCTACAGGACAAAAGAGAAGATGGGGACAAGAGAAGGGAGGGATGATAGAAGAGAGGGCAGATTGGTGATAGGGAAAATTAGATTGCTCAGTGTATTGGGGTGTGGGGAGGGGAGAAAAGGGGAGAAAATTTGGAACACAAAATTTTGTGAAAATGAATGTAAGAAGTTTAATAAATAAATTTTTATTAAAAAGAAAAAAGACATTAGGACATTGTAGGAGGGGTCACCATGACCCCTTTAAATCTACACAACTCTCCTCTTCTCCTATTCCAGAAACTTGGAACTGAATCAATATTAATTCCTATGTGTCTGCATATGGAGTGAAGTGTAGAGGCTTTCCTCAGAGCTCTCCTGCCCATAGTCAACTGACCTGTGTCAGGCACACAGTAGTCACCCCAATCGCCCCAAATGGTGGAAAATCCTGGAGAGAGAGAAATTTGAGAGAGGCAGAGGGAGCTACCTAGACCCCTGAGTGAGGGTGTGGTATGAGCAGGGACACCATATCTCTGGTCTGAATAAACTGAGTCCTGAAGGTAGATTAAGCCTTAGAGGCCCTCCAATGCCCTTCCAAGGTAGGCTGGGCAGACCCAGGACACTTCACTCAATGCTGACTCTATTGAGAGCATATGGTCATCTGTTGGAGGGAAAGAATGACTAGGGCCAGTCAGAGAGCCCTGATTGGGGGAAGGGCACCAAGCAGAGCAGGGTGAGTGAACTCCAGGACATCATGTGGCTTCCCTGTATCACTTGTGAGCAAGGAGAAGGTAAGAGAGAACTGGGTTAGAATTCTGACACTGCCCTGTCAAATGTGTGTCCAAGGAGGGTCACCTGCTCACACTGAACTTCAGCTTCCTTTTCATGGGGAACATGATTGGGAAGAAACAGAAAGAAAGAAGCTGAGAAATAGAGAGCCCTTCAGAGCTGCCTTGAGAATGAGACCTCCTCCAAAATGTCCAAGAGAAGATCTTTGCTCGTATTTGAGAACTATAGCAGGCTTCTGGGATTCAACATAGGCTGATGAAATGTACTATGGCAGTGAGTTAATAGGCTACAAGGAGCCTTAATGTTACTTAATACCGGTCATCATTTTTGATGTGCTTTGACCTTCACCTTCATGGAATTTGTATGTATGTTGAACTTTTCTTGGTCACCTTGTTGATCTGTCTCTCTCTTGTCAAAATTACTCCATTGTATGGCCTCTGAGTAGTTCATTGCTGGACATGACAGCTAATTTTGGGCATTACTTTATGAAAATGCTGATGGATTTAACTGCTAGTTAAGTGATTCAATGAAGGAGTGGGTTTTCATTTCTGCAATGAATCAAAGGGAGAATTGAGGGGATCGAGGGGAGCAGAAGTGGATGTGATTAATGTTGGTAACTGAGTGACCTGTACTGGCTCCATCCTGTAATTCACTTCTAGTGTAGTTCCCTTTCTGTTGAACCCTGGGTCTAGTCCAAATTCCTTCTTGAGAGGAAACATTTTCCAATAATGGGAATTGGAAGAAAGTTTTATTGTATTATTTGAAGCTAGCCCTCCACGGCCGGCAATGGGGACAACCTCTCTCTCCTACTTGGAGACCCTTAACTAAGGACCTAAGTATTGGGGACCAGAACCCTGGCCAAGTACAAAATTGATGTAAGGAGTCTTCCCACAATTCCATCTCTCAAGCAACTTAGATGTCTTATCTGAAAATTGGCTTGTACTGATCAATCAGTGTTTCCACATTCCTTTGGTTATATAAAGACACTCGTGGGGACAGAGTGGGACACCTCTCTTTCTGAATTCAGGAAAATGAACCTGTTGACACTTTCTCTATCAATTAAGACAGTTCCCAATCTTTCCTCTAATCAGAAGTCAGATTATCTAATACTGTACTATTTCCTTTAAATCACATGGCCTCATGTGATGAATATTTTTCATCTATAAAATTTCTGTCTCCCTTTATTTGAGGTACAGTCCAGACATCGGTAAGGTGGAAGACCTGGCCTTTCTTGCCTCAGTTATTTCATCTTTCATCCATAACATTTAGGGAGGGATTTTGGTATAAGGATTGTTATCTCCTTTTAATAGAGAAGGAAACTGAGATCCAAAGTGGAGATATGACTTGCCATGGGTCACAGAGCAGGCAGTGCAGGGGGTGAGGGAGTGGGGTGGGGCCAGGACCATGGGGAAGTGGAAGGGTCTGCAATCATGCTCAGGATGAGAGGTACTTCGAGTTGTGAGGAGGCTTTGGAAGATGGGAGCTGTATCTGCTCTGCCCTCCTCACTGCACAGAGCTCCCCCTGTGTGGGGATCATACTTTTTGTTTCTCCAACCCCTCCAAGGCTTATGGAGTGCTTCTCTTGCTCTTCAGAAATATGGTGGGGGAAGAAATAGTGATGGTTGTTGGGCTTGTGTACCTGAGCCTTGCCTGCAAATACAGATGGACTGTCCTGCAGGAGAAGAGTGACCCTGCTCCTGCTCAGTCACAGAGGCAGAGGCAGAACAGGAGGAATTGGGGAAAGGTGCAGAGAGACCTGTCCATTCAATTCAACCATAGGAGCTGTCCAGAAGTAGAACAGGTTGGAGCCAGTGAGAGTGAATTCCTGTTAACGGGTGCGAGTGTCCTGTTGTTTAAAGTCTTCAAAGAGAATATAGATGATTGCTTGGGAGAGTGTTTCAGAGGAAAATTACATTTCTTGAGATGCCTGAGGATCCTTCCAAGTGGAGATCTGATGATTCTGTTAGGGGATAGGGACAGGGAACCAACCTGTTATGACATTGTATCTACAGGAAACTCCTGGGACAGCAAAATCCCCTCCAAAACAAGTCAGCACCGTCTCTGAAAATTAGTCTTAGAGCCTAAGCCCTTTGACTGATTTGTGTCACTGACTCACCCTGGGCAGCCTGGTGAAGCTCTTCTGACAAAAAATGTGTTTTCTAAAATATAAAAGGATGCATGCATTCAGTTAGCCTGCAGAGATTATCAGGAAGTAATTTCTTTTCTCTTCTCCAAGTTCACAAATCCCTTGTAATCTATGCATGACTCCTGGCGAGATCTGTGAACCTCAGGTTATGAACCCTTATCTTAGAGAGTGACCTCGAGCTCTGACAAGTTAGGTGAATTGGAAGGTGGGATTTAAACCCAGGTCTTCATCACAATCCACTGCGATGCCCTACTTTTAGTTCTGTTAGGATCCCAGTTGACAGATGAGCAAACTGAGGATCCGAGAATGTGTATGTCTTGAAGTTGCAGGTCCCCTGAAGGAGAGAGGAACAAGAGGCAAGAGTGAAAGAGGAGGAAAGATGACAAGAGAACATCACTTCCTTTCACTCAGGGAGCTCATATCCCCCTCATCCCCACTCCATCAACCATCATTCTTTAATGAAATCACAGGAACCTGTACCCTCAGATATAGCACCTTTGTTTCATTAATCTCAGTGTCAAGAGAGAGCTCTGCTCTTGTGCAAGGGGAGGGTGTGTCGCAAGTTTCCTGGGGCCCCTCTCCTTGGACCTCATGGGAAAAGCTCCATACTTGGGGTCATAGGGCCTGGGTAGACATCCTGGCTCAGCTGCTTAGACCCAAGTGACCCCAGGGCCTCAGTTTACACACTTGTTAAGAACCAGTTTCTTTCTTAAGTTTCTCCATGATTTGCATTCCTCCAGTTGGGATTTCCTCCTTCAGATAGACTCTGTGGAGACCAAGGGGCTGCCTGTCACCCAGGCCCAGACTATGGTCTTCCCTCCAGAGTATGGCCCCCAGGCCCTTCCCGCCAATAACAGATTCTTGGTCATTCTCAACTAGCTTTCCATTGGCTCGCCCAATCTCTCTACCGCTTGTCCCAACCTCATC
Organism: Bettongia penicillata ogilbyi; assembly: GCA_023548195.1. Lineage (NCBI taxonomy): Eukaryota > Metazoa > Chordata > Mammalia > Diprotodontia > Potoroidae > Bettongia > Bettongia penicillata. The sequence goes on from JAJHZJ010000150.1 coordinate 3,950,906, forward strand.
GCCTAAAGGACAGTTTCGGGGGGCTGATCTCGGGAAAAGAACAGAACTTGAGGAGGTGGGGGTGTGGCCACAGGGGTGTCCCCACCTTGATTGGCTGACCTTTCCAGAAAGACTTCAAGAATTCCGCCGGCCCCGCCCCTGACCTGCGGCCTCTCGCCTTTGGAACTCCTGCTTGGCGAAAAGTTCGAGGGGCGGGGCTGGGGCGGGGTGTTTGCTCTGGCCTCTGGAAAGCCGGGAGCCTGACGGTCTATTTGAAGGGTCCGATGCGTCCCTTCTTTACCGTCTCTGCGTTGCGCTTGGAGGTTATCCTTCGGGGTCCGAAAGCAGCTAAGAGAGTCGCAGGAACATTTCTCTCCGTCCGTTATGCCCCAAGTGAGTGTGCCGGCGTATGGGCTGCGGGTGTCCTTGGCAGGGTATAATACATAGACTAAGGGTGTCCTTCTGCAGGGTACAGGCTGAGGGTTCAAGGGTGAGGGATTTTCTGAGATTGGTGTTTGCAGAGGATCCGGAGACTCGCGAAGTCTGTGCTCGCGAGCGGGTGGGAGTGCTCTACCCTTCCTCTGCCTATGGGCTGCAATACCGCTCGCTTCTTCTCGTCCATCTCCCGTACCCTGATCTTGCCAACCTTGGTAAGGGCTGTTCCTCCCTTGCCCCTCCGCTCACCACCTGGAAGTTGACCCTATACCTGGCTGCTGGTCCATAGTCTTTGACGAGCTGGTGAGTCTAGAGAGGGGAGGAAGGGAAAGTGGTAGTAGGCATGGATCAGAGTACTGCAGAGATAGGGAAGCTGCCTCCTCCAGGCCACATGTGGCTCTCTAGATCTTCAAGTGCGACATTTTGACTGAATCCAAACTTGGCAGAACAAATCCCCTTAATAAAAGGATTGGCTGCACCCAAAGACCTAGAAAACCACAGGTGGCCTCCAGAAGGAAGGTCCTCCAACCCTGGAGTAGGGTGACCCTTGGCTGTTAGGGGTTTCATTTGCACCGGGCAGAGGAGGGTGTGGGGAATCCCCTTTCTTGAGTTGAGATGGAAGGGAAAGGGAAGAGGTGAGCAGAGCTAAATCTTCAGTCAGAGGATCAGATGTTCAGAAATGACTGACTGTCTTGTGGAGTTAACTCCAAGCCATGCTGATTCTACAGAAAGAGGTCAGGCTGAGGAGACTTCACTACCAAAGGAGGAGGCTGGAGATGGCCAACTGGGTCGGGGAGGAGGCAGAGGAGTCCTCAGGTCCTTCCCAATTCTAGTTCTGTCCCCTTCCAAAACAAGACCTAATTAACCTCACAAAATACCCATCTTGCTTCCTGTTTAGGAAACCAGCTCACAAGATAACCCTGACTCTCTGCCCTCCCCCTTCTCCTTTGATTTAGAACAAGGAGGCACCCCACTCCTGTGCTGCCCTCGATCCTTCACTCTTCTTTTGGAGAGATGGGGGACAGGGGAAGCTAAATTCCTTGATCATAGTTTCTCTGCCAAGTTCACCACTGATTCCCATTCTTTGTGAAACTCCCCCTCCCTACCAAGTCCCTTCTGAACATGGCTGGCTCCTGACCTGGGTTGGCACCAAGACTTGGCTCTGGGGAATGTGGGAAGCTGTTCTTGAAAACTTTCCTGAAGAGGAATTCCTTCCCTGTTAAGTGAGATGGGGGCAGTTCAGAAAGAATAAGTAGGAGGGCAGGACAATGACTAGGAATTGTGGGGAAGCAAGGTAAGGCTTACCTAGCTACTAGGGAGTTTCCCCATCAAGTGTGGTCTGTCTCCTACTCTTGGGGTAGCACCAGGTTCGTCCTTTCCTTTTTCATCATTGCTCAAGTTCCAGGACACATATCATACCAGCCAAAGATAGTGCTAGGGCAGCCTGTGTGACAGAGAGAACATGGGCCTGGGACTCAAGAAAAACTTGGATTCTACTTCGGATTCCATTGCTCACTTGGGTGACCTGGGACAGGTCCCTTCTTCCTTGTTGCCACCTCAGTTTCTCAATCTGTAAAGTGAGGATTGGTTTAAATCAATCATCTAACTTAGTTCATTATTGACAGATGGAGTAACTAACAGGACTCCCCCAAGGTCACAGAGCTGAGACTAACTCCTACTTCAGCATTAACTAGCCTGGAAGAAGAGAGTCTGCTCTCCTAAAGTGGGGAGTGGTTCCTCCCCAACTGGAAGCTCAGGGTCCCCTCAGCTCCCAGGCTGCTCTAACCTTACTCTACTTGGTGTCTTCAGGAAGTTACTCTTCGAATGAACATCCAGCCTGGAGTATGTGTGAAAGTAAAAGGAGATATACCAGCTAATGCCTCCAGGTGAGTGTGAGATGGGAAGGTTAAAACAAAGTTTAACCCTGGGTGAGAGCTGAATCCTTTACACAGCAAGCTGGTTTGGCCTCAGTTCCACTTGGCTGGGCTATGACTCAGCATCAGGAAAACTTCTTAGCAGGACCTTCCCAGGAGCTGGAATGGACATTTTACCTAGTGAGTGTGCTTCCTGTCTGTGGAGGAATTAAAATATACACTTTTGATCACTTGTTTAAAAGGGTGGTGCTAGGAGGAGACTGCAGAAGGGAAGGCATGGTGCTTCAGGGCAGGATTGGATGAGAGTCTCTTTTCAGGTCTTCTCTCTGGCACTTCCTGAGTGGGAGTTTCCAAGGCTCTGGGACCCATGGCCATGATGTAGATGTGTTCTCTATTCCCAGATTTATAATTGACCTGTGCAAGGATGAAAAAAATATTGCCCTGCACTTCAATCCTCGCTTCAACTATCATGGCCAAAACATCATCATTCTGAATTCTCTGACAGAAGGTGTTTGGGGCACAGAGCAAAGGGAGTCCTGCTTCCCCCTTCGGAAAAATACAACTGCGGAGGTAAGAGCAGACAATCAGAGCATCAAATTTTAGAGCTGGGAGTGACCAGAAGTTGTTCTCACCACCCCTTGCATTTGAGGGAAGAGCCCTGGAAACAACCTGTGTTGGGAAAAAGATGAAAATTAGCAGGAAAAGGGGTCCTGAGGTTTCCAAATATCAATGGCAAGAAGCCCAGCATGGCTTGCATTTAGTGGGGGTGTAGCAAATGAAGGGAGTAGTGAAGGTCTGTGGTCCCAATAGGATACAAGTAGACTCTGGTATCCTGGGATTCATAATATGATTCTAGAATTAGAGCTGGAGAGGACCTCAGGGCCCACCTAGTCTGACCCTCTCTCTCCCAGCCCCATTTGACAGAGGAGGAAACAGGCTTAGAATGAACAAATGCTTTCCCAAGGTCACACAGTGTTTTGTACCAAGGGTCTTGAGGTGGAACTTGAACCCAGGTCTTCCTGTCTCGAACAGCAGGCTCTGGGTGCAGCTCTTTCTGTCCTCTCCCCATTCAGATTTCCATAACCTTTGAAGGAGAGCGATTTGTAGTGAACGTGAATAAGGAACTCACGACCAGTTTCCCCAATCGCCTTGGCTTAAAACAAATAGACTTTATGAGAGTTCATAAGGACTTCGAAGTCAAAAGCCTGGTCTTCGATAAAATTGATTCAAAGAAATCAATCACCTTAGATGAGTATTGACTCTTGGGTCTCTTTTTGCTAATAAAATTGCTGATGATGATAACAGCTGACATTGTCTGTTATTCTGGTCTGGGAGACAGAGGGCTGGGTTTGGTGTTGGGAAGGATGGCTGAGTGACCCTGGACAAATCCCTTCACCTCAGTGTTCCTTTGATGACTCTCTAGGACAGACGTTCTCCACCTGGGGTCTGTGGATAATTTTTCAACGGGAAAAAGGAACCATCTTTACTGCCACTAATTCCTGGTTTTCCCATTATTACTCTGTATTCTTATAATACTTATAGCATTTTTCTGCTTGATACCATATAATTTGCCAGTTAATTAGATAGGGGAAAGATGAGAGGGGTGGAGAGAATTTGGAAACCAGAATTTAAAACAAAAAGAATGTAAATTTAAACAACATTCAGAAATGAAAACCAGCACAACAAGCACTGCTGCATTATTCTGAGAAGGGATCCCTGGGCTTGCCCTATTTGTCGGGAGTCCAGATCATTGCACAAAAAGATGTTATGAGCATTTAGAAGTCCTGACCTATACCTGGTTAGCAATGGTGAAGAGATTTTCCAAAGTAGTAAGTTCCAGGAGAACCTCTTTCTATCATTGAACGGAGGGGAACCAGAGCACTGACTGTGGGCAAACCTGCTTGAAAGGTGTTGAGTACAAACCAGTGAAGCTCTGTGTCCCTTGGTGAACCAACCTAAGGACGCTCAGAGCCATCTGGAGGCCAGATGGGAGGAGAGTGGAAAGATATTCACTGCCTCTGGAGCCAGAGGTATTGGGTTTGAACTTGACCTCTGATCCTCACTGCCTAGAATGCCTTGGAGAAGAACCTGGTCCTCACTTTCCTCAAGGGTAAAATGAGGAACTTGGCAACCAATGTCATTCCAGCTCTCTATGCCTAGGCTCCTAGAGGCCCAAGTCAATCCCCAGGCCTCAGTTTCCACCTCCATAAGGTGAGACAGTTGGCTCAGATGAATGCTTCTGTGAGCTCATTGGTCCCTCCACCTCTGAAGTATGATAAAACCCAGTATTTCTTCCCACTATGCAGTGAAGAAAGAAATCAGCTCTCAAACATTGGTGAACAGAACTGGTTCTTACCTAGTTCCCAATTCAAAAGCTTTGTGTCACCCAAGAAAAATGTTTATGTTTATGTTCTCTGAAACAGAGGCCAGGGCCTCCACAGTGCATGCTGAGAGGTGGTCTTATCATTCTGGGTCTGGCCCTGCCCAAGGGCTGATAGACTGGAAGAGACCCACTCACCACATCCACTCTTCCCACAGCAGAAGGCAGGTGATGTTTCACTCTAGGCTAGACCCAGAGTCAGAGAGAGGAATGAGAGGGAGCCTCCAGGCCTGAATCGAAGGAGTTTCCATGTGCCTGGTGGTCCTAAGGTGAAAGCCAGGTTCCAGGGCAGCCTGTGCTGGGAATTGACTGTATGTCTGAGGGCAGACCTTAATCCCTCTATGAGCCAGTTTTATTGGGTCAGGTAATGGCCTTAGGTCATGTGATTCAATCACTGCACATTGACACAACCTCCTTGAGCAGAATGCAGCACTGGGAGGGAAACAGGGAGGGCCTGGAGGGACTGCACTACTAAGTGGACAGTATAAAAGACTTGATAGCAGGGCTGGAGACAAAGGCCACATGACCAGCTGCAGGGCAGCCAAGAGAATGGACTGTCATCTGATTCCCATTTCTTCTCCCCTGGTCTCTTTTTCACTCTTCTTAGGAGACAACCCCTTCCTCATCATACTGTCCCAGGCCAGTTTGGAAGTTTCACTCCCCCCAACCACAACAAATCAGAGTAAAGGGGAGAGGGAGAGGCACAGCCTTAGAGACAGAGAGAAACAGAGAGAGAGAGACAGAGAGACACGAGATGGGGAGGCCTGGGAAAGGGCCCTCTATGAAGTGGAAAGTATGATAGACTTCACAGCAGGACTAGAGAATGATGCCACTTGACTACCTGCAGAGCAACCAAGAGGTCAGGCTGATTCCAATGTTTTCTCCCCTGGTCTCTTTTACATGGTTCTCAGGAGACAAATCCTTCCTCATTACCATGGTCCAGTGTGGAAGTTTCATTCCCTCCAATCGCAACACACCAGAGAAAAAAGGAGAGGGAGAGACAAGAGACAGAGAGAGACAGAAACATAGAGAGACAGAGAGACAGAAACAGAGAGACAAAGAGAAAGATTCTCCATCTTCTGGATCAGTAGGGCAGGACCTGCCTCCCAGTTAGTTCCCCAAGAGACCTAGTTATCCCTTCTCCCTTTAGCTTGGACTAGGTGTCCTCTCCCACCATTACCTCCCACTTTCCTCTCCTGCATTCCCCTAATGGCAGCATCCCCTCCACCTCAACCTTCTGATCCCACCTCCCCCTTCTCTCAAATCTTGCTCTGTCAATGCTGCCTTAACTTCTCTTCTAACCCCACTCTCTCTCTTCCAGACTGAGATGCTATGACTCTGGGGGACACAGGATGCCTCAGTTTCCTCCTCTATAAAAATGAGGATGTTACACTAGATGACCTCTGATCTCCTCTCAGTTCTGAATCTATGATCTCAAGGGGCTCTCTACTGGAACACTAAGTACCATTATTTCCTCAGCTCCTGTTTTTTATCTGGTTCAGGGACTTCCCTTCTCCCATACACACACATACACACACACACACACACACACACACACACACACACAGATACTCAACTAGCAGTGTGTTGATCTTGGAGCCCTGGATCCAGTTGGTTCAAAGTTCTGGAGCATTAATCAGCATGAATGAGTGAGGCCTGTCTCTTAAGGGACCCATCAGAAGGTTGGAATCCATTAAAGTGCCAGTTTCTAGTGGGATAATGGAGGGGGTGCCCTGAATGCCAATTGGAGGGCCCATGTGGCTCCTGCCCAGATTTGAAATGGAAAGAGGACCCTGCACCCCAAGGGCCCTGATGGAAATGGTCGGACCCTTGATTCCTTTACCTGGGACTGTAGATGTGCTTGTCCCTCTGGTGCAGGTCTTTTTCTTTACTAGTTTATTTATTAAGACATTATGAATTGTAGGGGGTGGAGCCAAGATGGCAGAGTAGAAAGACTCATGTATGCTAGCTCTGAACCCACAGCCCATATATTTCCTGCAAGAAGAACTCCCCACAAATTCTGGATCACTGCAAGGTGCACAGAAACACAGTGGAAAAGATTTCCATTCCAGAGAGCCCTGGAGAGCCGTCCCCAGGGGTCCGTAGCCCCCCGGAAAGCACAGCCCACCCCTGAGCTGCCCTGGCCTCGTGGCCCCAGAGGAGCAGATACGAGCAGGCTTCAGGAAGATCCCTCTGCCCACAGACGGTACAGGTCAGTGAGAGAGACATCTGCGCTGGTCGAGAGAGGAGCGGGGTGTCTCCGTGACTCGGGCCCCCTCGGGAGGAAGCGGTGGAGGTAGCGGCAGAGGCAGCAGCGGAGGCAGCGGCAGAGGCAGCAGCAGAGGCGGCAGCGGCAGCCTGGGACTCCCCCAGCAGCAGACAGAAGTTCAGGTCCATTACCAAAGGTCTCTGCATAAACCCCCTGAGGGAACTGATCCTGGGAGATGGCCCTGCCCCCACCCGCCCCATTACTGAAGGTCTCTGCATAAAGCCCCTGAGGGAACTGAGCCTGGGAGGTGGCCCTGCCCCCACCTGAGCACCAGATCTTAAGCTCACACTGAATAGCAGCCCCGCTTGCTGCGGAAAGCCCACTTGAGTCTCAGACCCCAAGCACTGACTGGGCCCAAGCACTAGCTGGGTGGATCTAGGCGGGGGTGGAGAGGAATCTCAGAAGTCAAGTAACTGGGTGGGAAAATGCCCAGAAAAAGGAAGCAAAATAAGACCATAGAGAGCTACTTTGATGGGGTACAGATTTTCCCCCCTTTCAATTCTGATGACGAGGAACTATTCTTACCATCAGGGAAAGACGTGGAGGTCAGGGCCTCTGTATCCCAGACATCCCAGGTGGATGAGTCCGGTGGGCTCAGGCCATGGAAGAGCTCAAAAAGGATTTTGAAAATCAAGTTAGACAAGTGGAGGAAAGACTGGGAAGAGAAATGAGAGAGATGCAAGAAAAGCATGAAAAACAGGTCAATACCTTGCTAAAGGAGACCCCAAAAAATGCTGAAGAAAATAACACCTTGAAAAATAGGCTCACTCAATTGGCAAAAGAGGTTCAAAAAGCCAATGAGGAGAAGAATGCTTTCAAAAGCAGAGTTAGCCAAATGGAAAAAGAAGTTCAAAAGCTCACTGAAGATAATAGTTCTCTCAAAATTAGAATGGAACAGATGGAGTCTAATGACTTTCTGAGAAACCAAGAAATCACAAAACAAAACCAAAAGAATGAAAAAATGGAAGAGAATGTGAAATATCTCACTGGGAAAACAACTGACCTGGAAAATAGATCCAGGAGAGACAATTTAAAAATCATGGGACTACCTGAAAGTCATGATCAAAAAAAGGGCCTAGACATCATCTTCCATGAAATTATCGAGGTAAACTGCCCTGATATTCTACAACCAGAGGGCAAAATAAGTGTTGAAAGAATCCATCGATCACCGCCTGAAAGAGATCCAAAAAGAGAAACTCCTAGGAACGTTGTGGCCAAATGCCAGAATTCCCAGGTCAAGGAGAAAATATTGCAAGCAGCTAGAAAGAAACAATTCCAGTATTGTGGAAATACAATCAGGATAACTCAAGATCTAGCAACTTCTACATGAAGGGATCGAAGGGCATGGAATAGGATATTCCAGAAGTCACAGGAACTAGGATTCAAACCAAGAATCACCTACCCAGCAAAACTGAGTATAATACTTCAGGGGAAAATATGGTCTTTCAATGAAACAGAGGACTTTCAAGCATTCTTGATGAAAAGACTAGAGCTGAAAAGAAAATTTGACTTTCAAACACAAGAATGAGAAGAAGCATGAAAAAGTAAACAGCAAAGAGAAGTCATAAGGGACTTAGCAAAAGTGAACTGTTTACATTCCTACATGGAAAGACAATATTTGTAACTCTCAACACTTTTTAGTGTCTGGGTAGTTGGTGGGACCACGCACACATACACACACACACACATATACACACATGCATGCACACACACATACACACATGCATGTACATACAGAGACAGAGAGCACAGAGTGAACTGAATAGGATGGGACCATATCTTAAAAGAAATTAAGGTAAACGGTGACAGAGAAATGCAGTGGGAGGAAAGAGGGTGAAATGGAATGGGGTAAATTATATCTCATTCAAGAGGCAAGCAGGAGACTTTTTAGTGGAGGGAAAAGAGGAGAGCTGAGAAAAAAACAAGAAGTTTACCCTCATCACATTCGACTACAGGAAGGAATAAAATGCACTCATTTTAGTATGAAAACCTATCTTACAATACAGGAAAGTGGGGGAGAAGGAAATAAGCAAGGGGGGTGGGATGATGGAAGGGAGGGCAATGGGAGGAGGGAGCAATTTGAAGTCAACACTCTTGGGGAGGGACAGGATCAAAAGACAGAATAGAAACAATGGGGGGCAGGATAGGAGGGAGGGAAATACAGTTAGTCTTACACAACACGACTATTATCGAAGTCATTTGCAAAACCCTATATTGAATTGCCTGCCTTCCCAAAGGGAATGGATGGGGAGGGAGGGATGGATGGGGATAATTTGGAACTCAAAGTTTTAGGAACAACTGTTTAGTATTGTTCTTGCTACTAGGAAATAAGAAATAGAGTTAATGGGGAATAGAAAGTTATCTGGCCCTACAGGACAAAAGAGAAGATGGGGACAAGAGAAGGGAGGGATGATAGAAGAGAGGGCAGATTGGTGATAGGGAAAATTAGATTGCTCAGTGTATTGGGGTGTGGGGAGGGGAGAAAAGGGGAGAAAATTTGGAACACAAAATTTTGTGAAAATGAATGTAAGAAGTTTAATAAATAAATTTTTATTAAAAAGAAAAAAGACATTAGGACATTGTAGGAGGGGTCACCATGACCCCTTTAAATCTACACAACTCTCCTCTTCTCCTATTCCAGAAACTTGGAACTGAATCAATATTAATTCCTATGTGTCTGCATATGGAGTGAAATGTAGAGGCTTTCCTCAGAGCTCTCCTGCCCATAGTCAACTGACCTGTGTCAGGCACACAGTAGTCACCCCAATCGCCCCAAATGGTGGAAAATCCTGGAGAGAGAGAAATTTGAGAGAGGCAGAGGGAGCTACCTAGACCCCTGAGTGAGGGTGTGGTATGAGCAGGGACACCATATCTCTGGTCTGAATAAACTGAGTCCTGAAGGTAGATTAAGCCTTAGAGGCCCTCCAATGCCCTTCCAAGGTAGGCTGGGCAGACCCAGGACACTTCACTCAATGCTGACTCTATTGAGAGCATATGGTCATCTGTTGGAGGGAAAGAATGACTAGGGCCAGTCAGAGAGCCCTGATTGGGGGAAGGGCACCAAGCAGAGCAGGGTGAGTGAACTCCAGGACATCATGTGGCTTCCCTGTATCACTTGTGAGCAAGGAGAAGGTAAGAGAGAACTGGGTTAGAATTCTGACACTGCCCTGTCAAATGTGTGTCCAAGGAGGGTCACCTGCTCACACTGAACTTCAGCTTCCTTTTCATGGGGAACATGATTGGGAAGAAACAGAAAGAAAGAAGCTGAGAAATAGAGAGCCCTTCAGAGCTGCCTTGAGAATGAGACCTCCTCCAAAATGTCCAAGAGAAGATCTTTGCTCGTATTTGAGAACTATAGCAGGCTTCTGGGATTCAACATAGGCTGATGAAATGTACTATGGCAGTGAGTTAATAGGCTACAAGGAGCCTTAATGTTACTTAATACCGGTCATCATTTTTGATGTGCTTTGACCTTCACCTTCATGGAATTTGTATGTATGTTGAACTTTTCTTGGTCACCTTGTTGATCTGTCTCTCTCTTGTCAAAATTACTCCATTGTATGGCCTCTGAGTAGTTCATTGCTGGACATGACAGCTAATTTTAGCCATTAATTTATGAAAATGCTGATGGATTTAACTGCTAGTTAAGTGATTCAATGAAGGAGGGGGTTTTCATTTCTGCAATGAATCAAAGGGAGAGTAGAGGGGATCGAGGGGAGCAGAAGTGGATGTGATTAATGTTGGTAACTGAGTGACCTGTACTGGCTCCATCCTGTAATTCACTTCTAGTGTAATTCCCTTTCTGTTGAACCCTGGGTCTAGTCCAAATTCCTTCTTGAGAGGAAACATTTTCCAATAATGGGAATTGGAAGAAAGTTTTATTGTATTATTTGAAGCTAGCCCTCCATGGCCGGCAATGGGGACAACCTCTCTCTCCTACTTGGAGACCCTTAACTAAGGACCTAAGTATTGGGGACCAGAACCCTGGCCAAGTACAAAATTGATGTAAGGAGTCTTCCCACAATTCCATCTCTCAAGCAACTTAGATGTCTTATCTGAAAATTGGCTTGTACTGATCAATCAGTGTTTCCACATTCCTTTGGTTATATAAAGACACTCGTGGGGACAGAGTGGGACACCTCTCTTTCTGAATTCAGGAAAATGAACCTGTTGACACTTTCTCTATCAATTAAGACAGTTCCCAATCTTTCCTCTAATCAGAAGTCAGATTATCTAATACTGTACTATTTCCTTTAAATCAAATGGCCTCATGTGATGAATGTTTTTCATCTATAAAATTTCTGTCTCCCTTTATTTGAGGTACAGTCCAGACATCGGTAAGGTGGAAGACCTGGCCTTTCTTGCCTCAGTTATTTCATCTTTCATCCATAACATTTAGGGAGGGATTTTGGTATAAGGATTGTTATCTCCTTTTAATAGAGAAGGAAACTGAGATCCAAAGTGGAGATATGACTTGCCATGGGTCACAGAGCAGGCAGTGCAGGGGGTGAGGGAGTGGGGTGGGGCCAGGACCATGGGGAAGTGGAAGGGTCTGCAATCATGCTCAGGATGAGAGGTACTTCGAGTTGTGAGGAGGCTTTGGAAGATGGGAGCTGTATCTGCTCTGCCCTCCTCACTGCACAGAGCCCCCCCTGTGTGGGGATCATACTTTTTGTTTCTCCAACCCCTCCAAGGCTTATGGAGTGCTTCTCTTGCTCTTCAGAAATATGGTGGGGGAAGAAATAGTGATGGTTGTTGGGCTTGTGTACCTGAGCCTTGCCTGCAAATACAGATGGACTGTCCTGCAGGAGAAGAGTGACCCTGCTCCTGCTCAGTCACAGAGGCAGAGGCAGAACAGGAGGAATTGGGGAAAGGTGCAGAGAGACCTGTCCATTCAATTCAACCCTAGGAGCTGTCCAGAAGTAGAACAGGTTGGGGCCAGTGAGAGTGAATTCCTGTTAACGGGTGCGAGTGTCCTGTTGTTTAAAGTCTTCAAAGAGAATATAGATGATTGCTTGGGAGAATGTTTCAGAGGAAAATTATATTTCTTGAGATGCCTGAGGATCCTTCCAAGTGGAGATCTGATGATTCTGTTAGGGGATAGGGACAGGGAACCAACCTGTTATGACACTGTATCTACAGGAAACTCCTAGGACAGCAAAATCCCCTCCAAAACAAGTCAGCACCTTCTCTGAAAATTAGTCTTAGAGCCTAAGCCCTTTGACTGATTTGTGTCACTGACTCACCCTGGGCAGCCTGGTGAAGCTCTTCTGACAAAAAATGTGTTTTCTAAAATATAAAAGGATGCATGCATTTCAGTTAGCCTGCAGAGATTATCAGGAAGTAATTTCCTTTTTCTTCTCCAAGTTCACAAATCCCTTGTAATCTATGCATGGCTCCTGGCGAGATCTGTGAACCTCAGGTTAGGAACCCCTATCTTAGAGAGTGACCTCGAGCTCTGACAAATTAGGTGAATTGGAAGGTGGGATTTAAACCCAGGTCTTCATCACAATCCACTGCGATGCCCTACTTTTAGTTCTGTTAGGATCCCAGTTGACAGATGAGCAAACTGAGGATCCGAGAATGTGTATGTCTTGAAGTTGCAGGTCCCCTGAAGGAGAGAGGAACAAGAGGCAAGAGTGAAAGAGGAGGAAAGATGACAAGAGAACATCACTTCCTTTCACTCAGGGAGCTCATATCCCCCTCATCCCCACTCCATCAACCATCATTCTTTAATGAAATCACAGGAACCTGTACCCTCAGATATAGCACCTTTGTTTCATTAATCTCAGTGTCAAGAGAGAGCTCTGCTCTTGTGCAAGGGGAGGGTGTGTCGCAAGTTTCCTGGGGCCCCTCTCCTTGGACCTCATGGGAAAAGCTCCATACTTGGGGTCATAGGGCCTGGGTAGACATCCTGGCTCAGCTGCTTAGACCCAATTGACCCCAGGGCCTCAGTTTACACACTTGTTAAGAAACCAGTTTCTTTCTTAAGTTTCTCCATGATTTGCATTCCTCCAGTTGGGATTTCCTCCTTCAGATAGACTCTGTGGAGACCAAGGGGCTGCCTGTCACCCAGGCCCAGACTATGGTCTTCCCTCCAGAGTGTGGCCCCCAGGCCCTTCCCGCCAATAACAGATTCTTGGTCATTCTCAACTAGCTTTCCATTGGCTCGCCCAATCTCTCTACCGCTTGTCCCAACCTCATCGCCTAAAGGACAGTTTCGGGGGGCTGATCTCGGGAAAAGAACAGAACTTGAGGAGGTGGGGGTGTGGCCACAGGGGTGTCCCCACCTTGATTGGCTGACCTTTCCAGAAAGACTTCAAGAATTCCGCCGGCCCCGCCCCTGACCTGCGGCCTCTCGCCTTTGGAACTCCTGCTTGGCGAAAAGTTCGAGGGGCGGGGCTGGGGCGGGGTGTTTGCTCTGGCCTCTGGAAAGCCGGGAGCCTGACGGTCTATTTGAAGGGTCCGATGCGTCCCTTCTTTACCGTCTCTGCGTTGCGCTTGGAGGTTATCCTTCGGGGTCCGAAAGCAGCTAAGAGAGTCGCAGGAACATTTCTCTCCGTCCGTTATGCCCCAAGTGAGTGTGCCGGCGTATGGGCTGCGGGTGTCCTTGGCAGGGTATAATACATAGACTAAGGGTGTCCTTCTGCAGGGTACAGGCTGAGGGTTCAAGGGTGAGGGATTTTCTGAGATTGGTGTTTGCAGAGAATCCGGAGACTCGCGAAGTCTGTGCTCGCGAGCGGGTGGGAGTGCTCTACCCTTCCTCTGCCTATGGGCTGCAATACCGCTCGCTTCTTCTCGTCCATCTCCCGTACCCTGATCTTGCCAACCTTGGTAAGGGCTGTTCCTCCCTTGCCCCTCCGCTCACCACCTGGAAGTTGACCCTATACCTGGCTGCTGGTCCATAGTCTTTGACGAGCTGGTGAGTCTAGAGAGGGGAGCAAGGGAAAGTGGTAGTAGGCATGGATCAGAGTACTGCAGAGATAGGGAAGCTGCCTCCTCCAGGCCACATGTGGCTCTCTAGATCTTCAAGTGCGACATTTTGACTGAATCCAAACTTGGCAGAACAAATCCCCTTAATAAAAGGATTGGCTGCACCCAAAGACCTAGAAAACCACAGGTGGCCTCCAGAAGGAAGGTCCTCCAACCCTGGAGTAGGGTGACACTTGGCTGTTAGGGGTTTCATTTGCACCGGGCAGAGGAGGGTGTGGGGAATCCCCTTTCTTGAGTTGAGATGGAAGGGAAAGGGAAGAGGTGAGCAGAGCTAAATCTTCAGTCAGAGGATCAGATGTTCAGAAATGACTGACTGTCTTGTGGAGTTAACTCCAAGCCATGCTGATTCTACAGAAAGAGGTCAGGCTGAGGAGACTTCACTACCAAAGGAGGAGGCTGGAGATGGCCAACTGTGTGGGGGAGGAAGCAAAGGAGTCCTCAGGTTCTTCCCAATTCTAGTCCTGCCCCCTTTAAAAACGAGCCCTAATTAACCTCACAAAATATGTCTTGTATCTTTTCTAGGAAACCAACTCACAAGATAACTCTTGCTCTCTACCCTTACTTCTCCTTTGTTTTAGAACAAGGAGGCGTCCCACACCTATGCTTCCCAGCTCCCTCACTCTTCCTTTGGACAGGTGTGGGACAAGAGAAGCTAAATTCTTTGATCTTAGTGTCTCTGTCAAGGTCTCCCTTGATTCCCCATTCTTTGTGAACCTCACTCTCCCTTACCCACTCCCCTTTTCCTGGGTATGGCTGATTCCTGCTAGATTGGGACCAAGACTTGACTCTAGGGAATGGGGGAAGCTCTTTCTGAAAAGTGTTCTTTTGAGAAATTCCCTTCCTGTTAAGAGAGGTGAGGGCAGGTCAGAGGAGGGCAGGACAATGGTTGGGAGTATGAGGAAGGCAAGTTAAAGCTTACCTAGCTACGAGAGAGTTTATCCATTAGTATAGTCTATCTCCTACTCTTGAGGTAGCACCAGGTTCCTCCCTTCCAGCTTCATCATTACCCAATGGCCAGGATTCACATCATACCAGCCAAAAATGATGCTAGAGTAGCCTGTGTGACAGAGAGAACATGGGCCTGGACCTAAGGAAACTTGGATTCCACTTCCGATTCTGTTGCTGACTTTGGTGACCTGGGAAAGGTCACCTCAGTTTCTCAATCTGTAAAGTGAGGATTGGTTTGAATCAATTATCTAGCTTAGTTCCTCATTTAACAGATGAGGTAACTGATGCCCAGAGACATGACAGAACTCTCCCAAGGTCACAGAGCTGAGACTAACTCCTACTTCAGCATTAACTAGCCTGGAAGAGAGTCTGCTCTCCCAAAGTGGAGAGTGGTTCCTCACCAATTGGAAGCTTTGGGTCCCCTCAGCTCCCAGGCTGCTCTAACCTTACTCTACTTGGTGTCTTCAGGATTTTTTTCTTCACCAGTTGACCTTCCAACCTGGCACGTGTATCAGAGTAAAAGGAGATATACTGGCTAATGCCTCTGGGTGAGTTTGAGATGGGAAGGGTAAAACAAAGTTTAACCCTGAGTGAGGGCTGAATCCTTTACACATCTCTTACACTTGACCCCGGATTAGAAACACCAAGTTGGTTTGACCTCAGCCCCAGATGGCAGGACCAGGACTCAGCATCAGGATCTTCCCAGGAGCTGGAATTGACATTTTGGACAGGTAGTGACCTACAGAGGTCTCTGTAGGCATTAAAATGTGTACCATGATCATTTGTTAAACCAGGAGATGCTAGGAGGGGACTGCAGAAGGGAAGGCATGGTGCTTCAAAGCAGGATTGGATGAGAGTCCCTTTGGGAGTCTTCTCTCTGGCACTTCCTGAGTGGGAGTTTCCAAGGCTCTAGGACCCATGGCCATGATGGAGATGTGTTCTCTATTCCCAGACTTAATATTAACCTGGGCAAGGATGAAGAAAACATTGCCCTGAGCTTCAATCCTCGCTTCAACTTTCATGGCAGAAACATCATTGTCTGCAATTGTAGGAGAGAAGGCGTTTGGGGCATAGAACAAGAGGAGGACAACTTCCCCTTTAAGGAAAATACAACTTCGGAGGTAAGAGCAGAGAATCAGAGCATAAAATATTAGAGCTGGGAAGGACCAGGAGGTGATCTCTGGTGAGATTTTTGCATTTGAGAGAATAGCCCTGGAAGAAAAGTATATTAGGAAAAAGATAAAAATTAGAGGGAAAGGGGTCAGCGGGTTTCCAAACATCAATAGCAAGAAGCCCAGCATGCTTTGCAGTTTAGTGAGGGTGTAGGAAATGGAGGGAGTTGTGAAGGTCTGTGGTCCCAATAAGATACAGATAAACTCTTTGGAGCTGGAGAGAACCTCAGGGCTCAGCTAGTCTCACCCTCTCTCCCCCACCTCCTCCCCTGCCCCCGCCCCTGCCCCATTTTAGAGAGAGGGAAACAGGCTCAAAATGAAGAAATGCTTTCCCAAGGTCACACGATGTTTTGTACCAAGTGTCTTGAGGTGAAATTCGGATCCAGGTTTTCCTGTCTCCAAGAACAGGGTTCTGGGTTCAGCTCTTTTTATCCTCTCCCCATTCAGGTTTCCATAACCTTTGAAGAAAAGCAATTTGTAGTGAGAATGGATAATGACCAGGAGATCATTTTTCCCAATCGTCTTGACTTTAAAAAAATAGAACTCATATCAATTCATGGGGACCTCAATGTTAGCAGAATGGACTTCAATTAAAGCACTTCAATCATATCCTCTTGAGATGATTTTTGACTCTTGAGTCTCATTTTACTAATAAAATTGCTGATGATGATAACAGCTGACATTGTCTGTTATTCTGGTCTGGGAGACAGAGGGCTGGGTTTGGAGCTGGGAAGGATGACTGAGTGACTCTGGACAAGTCCCTTTACCTCAATACCCCTTGGTGACTCTCTCTAGGACAGGCGTTCACCTGGGGGTCTGGGGGGTAATTTTCCAATGGGAAGAAAGTGCCATCTTTATTGTCACTAATTCCTGGTTTTTTATTATATTTATTACATTATTCTGCTTGATACCACATTATTTGCCTGCTCATTATATAAGGGAAAGATGAGAGGGATGGAGAGAATTTGGAACCGAGAAATTTTTTTAAAAGAATGTAAAAATTTAATTAAAAAATAAAACATTCCGAAAGGAAAAAACAGCACAACAACCACTGCCACATTATTCTGAGAAGGCATCCTTTGTCTTGGCCAGTTTGTCAATAGTCCAGACCATTCCACAAAAAAAAGGTATGAGCATTTAGAAGTCCTGACCTATCCCTGATTAGCAATGTTGAAGGGATTTCCCACAGTAGAAAGTTCAGGGGAATCTCTATATATTAGTGAAGGGAGGGGACCAGAGCACAGACTGTGGGCAAGCCCATCTGCTGGAAAGAGGCTGAATACAACCCAGGGAAGCAGTGTGTTCCTTTGAGGATCAGCCTAAGGAAGCTCAGAGTTATCTGGAGGCCAGATGGGAGGAGAGTGGAAGGACATTCACTGGCTCTGGAGTTAGAGGTTTTGGGCTTGAGCTTGACCTCTGATCCTCACTGCCTAGATGACCTTGCAGAAACCCCTGGGCCTCAGTTTCCTCAGGGGTAAAATGAAGAGCTTGGTCTCCAACATTGTTCCAGCTCTTTACACCTATGCTCCTAGAGGTCCTAGTCAATTCCCAGGCCTCAGTTTCCTCCTCTGTAATGTGAGGCAGTTGGTTTAGATGGTATCTGAGGACCCTTCCATGAGCCCTTGTTCTCTCCTCCTCTGAAGTAGAATAAACCCAGTATTTCTTCCTATCAGTCAGGAAAGAAAGAAATAAGGTCTCAAACATTTGTAAGCATAACTCTTTCTGGCTCAGCTCCCAATTTAAAGGCTTTGTATCACCACAGAATGACTCAATGGACAAAGGATACTGTATGACCTCTGAAACAGAGGCCAGGGCCTCCACAGTGCATGCTCAGACATGGACTTACCACTCCTGGGTCTGGTCTTGGCTCTAGGGCTGATTTGAAGAGGCCCCCTCACCACATTCACCTTCCCTACAGGACAAGATAGGTGACCTTTCACTCTAGGCCAGGCCCAGTGTCAGAGAGAGGAATGAGAGGGAGCCCCAGACCTGGGTGGAAAGAACTTCCAGGTGCCTGGAAGTCCAAAGGTGAAAGTCAGGTTCCAGGGCAACCTGTGCTGGGAATTGGCTGCGTGGCTCAGGGCAGGCCTTACTCCTTCTCTGAGCCTGGTTTGTTGGGTCAGGTAATGGCCTTAGGTCATGAAATTCATTCAGTGCACATTGACTCACCCTCCCTGAGCAGAATCCAGCCCCACTAAGTGGACAGTATGGCAGACTTGATAGCAGGGCTGGAGACAGAGGCCACCTGACTGGCTGCAGGGCAGCCGAGAGTATGGACTGTCATCTGATTCCCATTTCTTCTCCCCTGATCTCCTTTAGACTGTTCTCAGGAAATGATCCTTTCCCCAGTTTCTAGAGACAGAGACAAAGACAGAAAGACAGAGATAGAGAGAAACAGAGAGAGAGAGAGAGAGAGAGAGAGAGAAACACAGAGAAAGATTCTCCATCTTCTGGAATTAGTAGGGTCAGGACCTGCCTTTGAACTCACAAAGGACCTAGTTATCCCTTCTCCCTTTAGCTTGGGTTAGGTGTCCTCTTCCACCATTACCTCCTGCTTCCCTCTATTGGTGTCATTCCCCTAATGGCACCATCCCTTCCACCTCACCCTTCTCTTAGCTCTTACCCTGTCAATGCTGTCTTAACTTTTCTTCTAACTCCACTCTCTCTCTTCCAGACCAGGGAGCTATGACTCTGGGAGAATAGGATCCCTTAGTTTCCTTCTCTGTAAAAATTAGGATATTTCACAAAATGACCAACTCTGAATCTATGATCTCAAGGGACTCTCTCTTGGAACACTAAGTACCATTAATTCCACAACTCCAGTTTTTCGTCTGCTTCAGGGGCTTCCCTTCTCCCATACACAGACACATCTGCCAGTGTGTCGATTTTGGAGTCTTGGATCCAGCTGAGCCAATCAAACTCGTTCAAAGTTCTGAAACATTAATCAATTTGGGTCTCTAAAGGGACCAATCACAAGGCTAGAATCCATTGAAGTGCCAGTTTCTAGTGGGACAAAGGGAGGGGGTCTCTGAACACCAATTGGAGGGCTCATGTGGCTCTTGCCCAGATTTTTAGTGGAAAGAGGACCCTGCACCCCAAGGGCCCTGATGCACATGGTGGGACCCTTGATTCCTTTACCTGGGACTGTAGATGTGCTTGTCCCTCTGGTCCAGGTCTTTTTGTTTACTAGTTTATTTATTAAAGTATTAGGATATTGCAGGAGGGGTCACCATGACCCCTTTAAATCTACACAACTCTCCTCTTACCCCATTCCAGAAACTTGGAACTGAATCAATTTTAATTCCTGTGTATCTGTCCATGGGGTGAAGTGTAGAGGCTTTCCTCAGAGCTCTCCTGCCCGTACTCAACTGACCTGTGTCTGGCACATAGTTGTCACCCCATTGGCCCCAAATGCAGAAAACTGGAGAGGGAGAGATTTGAGGGAGGCAGAGGGAGCTACCTAGAACTCTAAGTGAAGGTAGGTATGAGCAGGACACCATATCTCTGGTCTGAATAAACTGAGTCCTGAAGGTACATTAAGTCTTAAAGTAACTCTTCCCTTCCTAGGTAAGCTAGGCAGATGCAGGGCAGGTCACTCAATGCTTACTCTATTGAGAGCATATGGTCATCTGTTGGAGGGAAAGAATGACTAGGAGCAGTGAGAGTGCCCTGATTAGGGATGAGCACCAAGAACAGCAGGGTGAGTGAACTCCCAGACACCCTGTGGCTTCTCTGTATCACCTGTGAGCAAGCAAAAGGTAGGAGAGACCTGGGTTAGAATTCTGACACTGCTCTGTCAAATGTGTGCCCAAGGAGGGTCACCTGCTCACACTGAACTTTAGCTTCCTTTTCACGGGGAACATGATTGGGAAGAAACAGAAGGAAAGAAACAGATATAGAGAGCCCTTCAGAGCTGCCTTGAGAATGAGACCTCCTCCAAAATGTCCAAGAGAAGATTTTTGTTGGTATCTGAGGGCTATAGCAGGCTTCTGGGATTCAACATATGCTGACGAAATGTACTATGGCAGTGGGTTACTAGGGTACAAGGAGATTTTATCTTAGTTGATCCTAGTCATCATTTTTGTTGTGCTTTGGCTTTCTTCTTCATGGAATTTGTGTGTATGTTGGCCTTTTCTTGATCACCTTGTTGATCTGTCTCTTCTTGTCAAAATTACTCCATTGTATGGCCTCTGAGTAGTTCTTTCTGGAATGTGACTTAGCCAACTGTGGCAGTTACTTAATGAAAATGCTGGTGGAATTAACTCATAGGTAAGTGATAAGTGATTCAGTGGAGGAGTGGATTTTCAGCTCCACAATGAATCAAAAAGGAGAATTGAGGGGATTGAAGGGAGCAGAAAAGCATGTGATTAATATTGGGAACTGAGTGATCTATACTCACTCCATCCTGGAATTTAGTATAGGAGGTAGTGCAGTTCTCTTTCTATTCCACCCTGGGTCTAGCCTAAATTCCTTCTTGAGAGGAAACATTTTTCAATAGTGGGAATTGGGAGAAAGTTTTATTCTATTGTTTGAACCTAGCCTTCCATGACCAGGAATGGGAACCACCTCTCCCTACTGTCTGGAGACCCTTAACTAAGGGCCTAAGTATTGGGGACCAGAACCCTGGCCAGGTCCAAAAGTGATGTATGGAGGTTTTTCACAGTTCCATATCTCAAGCAACCTAGATGTGTTATTTGAAAAGTGGCCCTATACTGATCAATCAGTGTTTCCACATTCCTTGGTTATATAAAGGCACTTGGGATGGGAGGGAGTGGGACACCTGTCTTTCTGAGTTCAGGAAAATACACCTATTGACTCTTTCTCTCTCAACTGAATAAGTTCCCAATCTTTCCTCCAATTAAAAATAAGATTATCTAATATTGTACTACTTCCTTTTAATCAAATGGCCTCATTTGATGAATTTTTCCATTTATGAAATTTCTCTCTCCTTGTATTTGGGGTGCAGCCCTAATGTGAGGAAGGGACCAGATCCTAATTTGTTGGGCAGTTGCCCAGAATTGCTTAAGATATCAATAAGCTGGGAAGACCTAGTCTTCATCTCCTCAATTATTAAATCTTTCACCCATAACATCTAGGGAGAGATTTAGGGCAAAGATTGTTATCTCCTTTTAATGGAGGAGGAAACTGAGATTCAGCATGGAGATATAACTTGCCCATGGGTCATGCTGCTGGCATTGTAGGGTGTGGGAGATTGGGGAAGTGCCAGCATTGTGGGGGAGAGGAAAGGGCTGGAATCAGGCTCAGGATGGAATGCACTTGGGTTTGGTTGGGGGGGAGGGTAGGGAAGAGGGGAACTATGTCTGTTCTGCCCCACTCATCTGTCTCTGGTTATTTCTCCAACCTCTCCAGGGCTTATGGAATGTTTCTGTTACCCTTGGGAAAGGGGGTGGGAGAAGGAATAGTTAAGGGTGTTGTGCTTGAGTACTTGAGCCTTGCCTGCAAATTCAGAGGGGCTATTCTACAAGAGAACATTGAGCCTGGTCCTGTTCAGTCCCAGAGGCAGAACATGGAGGAATAGGTAAATGGTGCAGAGGACCTGTCCATTCAGTCCAACCATGGGAGCTGTCCAGAAGTGGGACCAGTTGATGCTAGAGAGATAAAGTATCCTGGTGTTGTAGATCTTTAAAGGAAGCCCAGATGCCCTCTGAGGGGAATGACTCTGAGGAAGATTTTATTTCAACAGATGTCTGATGGCCCTTCCCAGTGGAGATCTGATGATTCTGTTTGGGGATTGAGATGGGGACCAGATCTCTGATGACACTGTATTGATAGGGAACTCCAAACCTGCCCCTCCCTCTATATACAAATCAGCACCTTCTCTAAAACATAGAATCTGACAGTGGAGGTCTGTTGACTGCTTTGTGTCAGTGAGGTTTAGTGAAAATAAAGATCAAATTCCGTTTTTTTCCTATCTCCAACTTCACAAATGCCTTGTAATCTACCCATGGCCCCTAGGAGGAGATGTGTGAACTCCAGGTTAAGAACCATCTTAGAGAGTTACCTCAAGTCCTGAGAAGTTATGTGACTTGGGAGGTAGGATTTGAACCCCAGGTCTTCTTCATGTTGAGGGAGGCATCACTATCAACTCTGATGACCTACTTTTAATTCCATTATGATCCAAATTTTCAGAGGAGGAAACTAAAGATCAGAGAACTGAAGTGACTTGCAGCTGTGGGTTCGAGCTTCAGGTCCCCCTCATGAGAGCAGCAAGAGACAAGGTTGAAAGAGGAGGGAAGATGGGGAAAATGAGATCCCTTCTTTTTCTCTTAGGGAGCTCATGCCCCCTCATACCCTCCTCAACCAAACCACTTTGGCTCAATGGAATCACAGGGCCCTCTGACCTCTGACCTTGTGCCTCTTTTCCATTGCTCTCATTTTCAGGAGAAGGGTCTGTGGGTGTTGAAGTGAGGCTGTGACACAGGCTTCTCTGGGGCCCTTAGCCTGGGTCCCATTCTCTGGAAGCACCCAAGGGTCCCATTGGTGTCCCTGCCACTCCCTTCCTTGAACTGGCATGGCAGGACTTTCTGAGGCACCTCAGTCTGCCTGCCTCCAGCCTCATGATACAAACAGGACAGACTGATTTCTGACAGGAGGTCAGAGAATGATTTCTGACAGGAGGTCAGAAAACCAAAGGTCAGCCTCAGGGACTTTGCCAATCTTTCCTTAAAAGTGAAATCATAACAGACCTCCATGGGGGTTCTCTTAGGCTGGAGACAGCCATGGCCTTGAGGAGAGAGGTCCACAGACTGGATAGACTCATTGATTCTCTATCCCAAATGGATACCAAGGTGATTCCATTCTCTTCTCCCACCCACCTCATTCTTTAAGAAACCACTTCAAACTCAATAAACTGTGATCTAAGGTAAGTTCCTTTCATCCCTGCATCTCAGTTCCCTAATGTGTAAGAGTTTTATATGGATATTTAACTATGTGATATGATGGAAAGAGCACTTGACTTGGGGTCAGTAGACCTGGGTACAAGTCCTAGTTCCACAACTAATTGCTCAAGTAACCCTGGGACCTCAGTTTCCCTACTATTTAAGAAACCAAATGGTTTCTTAGGTCCCTCCATGTTATGACATCTTCTACTTATGATTTCACCCTTCAGATTGACTCTTCGGAAGCCAGGGTGCTGATTCGCACCCAGACCAGAATATAGCCTTCCCTCCACATTGCCCCCAGGCCCTTCCTAAAAATATCAGATTCTTGTTCATTCTAAAATTAACTTTCTTTTATCTCTCCCAGTCATTCTACAGGTCCTCACAACCTAATTCCACAAAGGACAGTTTTGGGTGTTTGGATGTGGGGAAGATGCTAGAAAAGAATGGAGAGTGACATGGCGGAAAGTGATCAAGGGGTTTCCTACTCCTAGATTGACTTCCCCTCCAAGAAAGACTGCAAAAATTCCACTGGTCGTGTCCTTGAGATATATCTCCTCCCTTTTGTGTTGGAAAAAAGTTTGAAATGGAAGAACTGAGGCTTAGAGTACAGGGAGGTGGGGGGGTGGTTAGTTGTTGTCCTTGGTTCTTGAAGGGGACCAAAATGACATTGCTATGCTACAGTTAAGTTGCAGTGTCTGGGACTATGGCTCATGAAACCAGTGGGAGCTCAGAGGGACCTACCACAGGTTAGTCACAAATAATCCATGTAAACATTTGGACTGAATTGAGGGACCTACCACAGGTTAGTCACAAATAATCCATGTAAACATTTGGACTGAATTTTCTAAATGTGCACATCACAGGTTTCTTTTGAGATATTTCAAATCTGCTTTGCTCAAAGAACCTAGCACCTTCTCTCATGTGGGCATGCTGTGCAGGGTAGTCCTGTGCCAGTGTCTCCCACATCACACAGTCAATTCCAAAGGTCTTATGAGAGATCTCACAGTGTCTTTGTACTGCTTCTTCTGACCATGATGTGAGTGTTTGCCCTGTGTGAATCCTCTATACAATAATATTTTAGGCTAAGGTTTCTTAAACTTTTTCCATGTGTGATCCCTTTTCATCCAAGAAATTTTTACATAATCCATGGTATATGGGTATACAAATCAAATGTTTACTGATAATAAATCATAAATAGATTTATTTTGTAACAATTCTTGGGTACAGAAATAATTTTATCATATATTGAAGATGAAAGCAAATTTGCATATTAATGAGATGGATTCCCTATTTATTTTTACACAGATGATTAAATAAATATTGGCAGAATATTTGATACTGCAGGGTGCAGAACATCTTCAAAGTTTTTCAGAGTTGACTGACATTTTGATTTTATAATTGTCAACACTGAGAATGCCGTTTTGCATAAATACCTAGTGAAAAATAGAAGAAGTATGTTTAGGGCCATTTCAGAAATTGTTGGAAAGCCTATCCTATTCTCAAGCCAAAATTCATTTAACAATTTTTTTTGAAACTACAGTTTGAAATCTATGTTGTTAGATAACCCAGCAAATTCTTTTTGATCTTTTAATGGCAGATCACTAACATTTTTTTATTTCAACTGAGAATGGTTTATGAACCTAACTTAATTTTTTATAATCAAAATTTGAAGGGAAGCATTTCTGAAACTCTGCCCCAGACACTTCACATACTCAATTACAATTCTTACAATTGAACATTTAGGAAGGTTAGTTTCAATGACAAAATTATGTCTATCTCTAAACATTTCTAAAGAACCATTCCATCCCTGCTCCATTCTTCCATATGTTAACTATTTTAGTAAAACTTTCTGTTTTATCTTTTAACATAAATATGTTACAATTTGTCCTTGACATGGCATGTTAGAATCATTGAGGTTTTGGAAAACAACTGATAAATAACACAGTTTTGAAAACCATGAATCATTATGAAAACAAAACTAACAAAATCAGATTTCTGCTCAGTCAAAAGTGTAACAACTTCATCTTTCAATTTCAATAATCTGCTTAAACTTTACCCTCTTAAGACTCACCTTATCTCTCTACAGATAGTAATTAGCTTTTTAAGTCTGAATCCAAGTCTTTCCGAAGGTTTGAAAACAAATGACTGCTAAGGGCATGTATGGCTTTCAATGAAGTTAATTATTCTGATATATTGAGAAGCACAACATCTAAGTCTGGTGGCATATGTGTGTGTATATACATATATACATTCATTTATGAAAAATTCATTAACATATATATATATACATATATATATTCTTCTCTTGTGTGCCCTTCAAAAGGGTGACCAAACAATAATTCCTCATGTATGCTTCCTTCATAAATATGCCTTACATAAAGTAACAACTGTGCCATGTTAGAAATATCGGTTGTTCCAGCTAACTAAACTACAAACTTTGGACTGCGCTTAAGCCTGGTAACAAGCTATTGCCATTGGTCATTACTAATTTCAGAAATTCTTGTGGAAACAGTATCATTTGAGAAAAGAATTTTGTGAATTTCATACCCATACTTTTTCCCATAAACTATTTCTGACATTTTAATAGCAGCAGGTAACAAGAGATCTTCTCCTATCATGGAGGGTTTTTTAGTTTTTGCAATTAAGTAGGAAGTGACACAAAATGAAAGCCAATACTTTTCATTGACCATAACAAATTTCTCAAAACACTGTTTTTCTTAAAATGGAAGATTTTAAAAGTTGTTCAAAAAAATATCCCTTTGGTTTACTGCAATATGATGCATAACAGGTATTAGGATGCTCTGTTAATTTGGCTCCATCCTCTCTGGAGCCAAAATTTCATTGTAAACAAAGAGTGTTTTCCACACCAGCACCATTATGAGAACTAAATCCATATTGAGAAAATGATTCAACAAGTTTTCTTTCCCTTGACATTTTAGTTGTACTATAAACTGGTAGGGAAGACTGTTGCTTTGTTATCAGTACTTTTACCTCTTCCATTTGAATTTATCCACTTATCCATAATTGAAAAATATTTTTGCCCTAAAATATAAATAAATGTTGCTAATAATTTCTCAAGAAAATACTAGCTTTAGTTCACCAAATTATGAAATCCCTTCCCTTCTTAATGAGATGAGGACAGCTTTGGGAGCAAGAGGAGGAGGGAAGAATAATAGCTAGAGAGTGTGTGGAGGCAAAGTAAGGCTTACCTAGCTATCAGAGAGCTATACTCTATCACCTACCCTTGGGATAGCACCACTGCTCTGCCTTCTTCCTTCATCCTTGTCCAACTACCAGGACACATGCAATTCAAACCCAAGATAGCACTGGGGCACTCACCGGGTTGAGGAGAGCATGAGTCTGAGACTCAGGGAAAACTAGGGTTCCACTGCTTATTCTGTAGCTCACTTGTGTGACCTGGGACTTACTTCTTGGAGCTTCACGTTCCTGATCTGCCAAAAGAGTAAGCTAGATCAACCATCTAGCCTGGTTCCTTATTTAACAGATGGAGAAAGTGAGAACAAAGATATAAAGGCACTTCCACAAAGTCACAGATCTAGAACTAACTCCTTTCAGCACTGATGGCCTTGGAAGAGTTTGCTTCCTTAAAACTTTGTTCAAGAGTGGCCTCTCCCCATCTGGAAGATCTGGGTCCCCACAGCTCCCAGCAATCATGATGTCTTTGGTCTCTTTAGTGCACTGTTGCCAATAACTTGGATCTCCAACCTGAAGTCTACATAAAAATAGTGGAAAATGTTCCAAGTCATGCCAAGCAGTAGGTGTGAGATGTGAAGGAAGAGACAAAATTTAACTGTGGGTGAGAGCTGAATCCTGTACACATCTATTTCCACTTGACCCATGATTAGAAGTACCAAGCTTTTGCCATAGTCTTTAATGGCAGAGTTAGGGCACAGCATCAGGAAAATGTTCCCAATAGAATCTTCCCAGTAGCTGGAATGGACAATTTGGAAAGGGAGTGAATTCCCTGTCTCTTGAGGAAATAAAATATGTGCCATGGTCACTTATTAGACAGGGTCTGGGTGAGAGAGAACTGAAAAGAGAGGCCATGGTACTTCAGATCACGACTGGATGAGAGCTTCTTTGGGGTTCTTCTAGCTTGGGTATTCTCTGAGTGGTATGTTTCCAAGGCTCTGGGACCCATGCTAATGATGGAGTTGTATTCTGTATTTCCAGGTGTATTTTGAAGTTGGTAAAGGACTACCTTAACATTGTCCAGCATTTCAAGCAACTTAAGGATACCAAAATCATAATCTTCAAATCCAGGCAGGAAGACTCATGTGGCAAAGAGCAGAAACCTATTTCCCCTTTGTGCCAGGAAGCTGGGTGGAGCTAAGAACCCAGAGTCAGAGCTTGGAATGTTCACCTGGGTAGGACCCAAGCCATGATCTCATCTGGCCCTTGCATTTTACAGAAGAGTCCTGGATGCCAATTCTGATGGGGAAAAGCTGAAAAGCTGTATGGTAATGGCAAGAAGAAGCACAGTGTCCCTTGAGCTGGGGAGAAAGCAGGGACAAAGGGAGGAGCATTTAAGAGCTGGGGTGCCAATAGGATAAGAGAAGAATCTGGGGTATTCTAGGATATGTGGCATTGCTTAGGACATTGATAAGCATGGAAAATGGAGCATTTGTCTGCTCATTTTTTTAATCTTTCTTCCATAACAACTAGGAAGGAATTTGGTGCAAAGATGGTTATCTCCTTTTTTAGTGAAGGAAATTCAGATTCAGAGTGGAGATATGACTTGCCCATGGGACACATAGCTGGCAGTGCAGGGGGAGTGGGACTGGGGTAGTACAAGGAGTGTGGGGGAAAGAAAAGGGCTACTATCAGGATCAGGATATGAGGCACTTGTGGTTGGTGAGGGTTTGGGAACAGGGGAGTTGTGTCTGTTCTACCTTACTGCTGGAAGCTCTCTCTGCCTGGGGAACCATAGTTTTTGTTTCAGCAACTTCTCCAAGGCTTATGGAGTGCTTCTCTTACCCTTGAGAAAGTTGGTGGGAGAAGAAATATTGGTGTTTAGTTTGGGTACATGATTCTTGCCTGCAAATACAGAGTGTCTTGTCCTATAGGAGAGAATTTTGTTTGGTCCTGTTCACTCCCAGAAGCAGAACCTGGAGGAACTGAAGAAAGGTGCAGAGGGACCTGTCCATTCAATGCAACCATGGGAACTGTCCAGAAGTGGAACCAGTTGATGCTATAGGGAATGAGTTTCCTATTGTTGGACTTCTTCAAAGAAAGTTTAGATGACCTGTGAAGGGAATGTTTCAGAGGAAGATTTTATTTCAATAAATGTATAAAGGCCCTTCCAAGTGGAGATTTGATGATTCTGTTAGTGGTTAGGGACAGGGACCTGATCTCTGATGACATTTTATGTATTAGAACTCCCAGGTGAGGAAATCTGCCTCTCCCTCCATGTAAATATCAGCACCTTCTCTGAAACATAGAATCTTACAGTAGAGGTCCTTTGATTGCTTTGTGTCAGTGACCCACTGTGCAATTTCGTGAAGCCCTTCTGAGAAAAAAAAAAAAACAAACGTGGTTATTTAAATAGAAGGAAATGGTACATTTCTGTAACAGTTCAGTGAAAATAAAGATCTAATTCCTTTTTTCCTCTCCAGCTTTACAAATCCATTGTAATCTACCCCTGGCCCCTGGGGGGAGATGTATAAACCCCAAGTTAAAACTATCCTAGAGAGTTACCTCAAGTTAGGTGCCTTGGGAGGTGGGATCTGAATCCCAGATCTTCTTGAATTTGAAGGAGTAGATATCTATGAACTCTGATAACCTACTTTTTAATTCTATTATGATCCCAATTTTCATATGAGGAAACTAAAGATCAGAGAATTGAAGTGGGTTGGAGTTGTGGGTCCAGGATTGAGGTCCCCCTCATGAGAGGAACAAGAGAAGAGGCTAAAAGAGGAGAGAAGGTGAGATCCCTTCTTTGTCTCATAGGGAGCTCATGCCCCCTTTATACCCTCCCTCAACCAAACCATTTTGGCTCAATGGAATCACAGGGCCCTCTAACCTCTGACCCTGTGCCTGTTCCATTGGTCTCATTATCAGGAGGTCTCATTGTGGGTATCTAAGGGAGGCTGTGACACAGACTTCTCTGGGGCCCCTAGCCTAAGTCCCATTCTCTGGCAGCATCCAATGGCCCCATTAGGGTTCCTGCCACTCCCTTCCTTCACTTGTCATGGCAGGGCTTTCTGAGGTTTCATTCTGTTTCCCTCCAGCCTCGTGATACATACAGAGCAGAGAATGATTTCTGACAGCAGGTCAGAAAACCAAAGGTCAGCCCCATGGACCTTTCCAGTCTTTCCTTAAAAGTAAGGTCATAGCAGACCTCCACGGGGGTTCACTTAGACTGGAGACATCCATTGACTCAAGGGTCCAAAGACTGGATAGACTCATTGCTTCCCCATCTCAAATGGAAACCAAGCTGATACCATACCCTCTTCCTTGCCACCTCATTCTTTAAGGAACCACTTTAATTCAGTAAATCTGATCTAAGGTAAGTTCTCATCCCTGCATCTCAGTTCCTAATTTAAAAGACTTTTAAATGCATATTTAACCATGTGATATTGTGGAAAGAGCACTTGACTTGGAATTTGTTCCAGCACAAAAGGGGAGGAAGTAAAATATGTATCATGGTAACTTATTAAGCAGGGACTGGGTGAGAGGGGACTGCAGAAGAGAGGTGCTTCAGGCGTTCTTGGAGTGCTGGGTTTAGGAGGCCCTGGGACTGATGCTAACAATAGAATTGTATTCTATATTTCCAGGGGTATGTTGGAGGTGCAGAAGGACTACTTAATATTGTCCTGCATTTCCACCATCTTAAGGACACCAAAATCATAATCTTCCACTGCAGGCAGGAAGGCTCATGTGGCAAAGAACAGAGACCCACTTCCCCTTTATGCCAGAGAGCTGGGTGGAGCTAAGACTCCAGAGTCAAAGCTTTGAATGTTCTACCTGGGTAGGACCCAAGCTGTGATCTCATCTGACCCTTGCATTTCACAGAAGAGTCCTGGATCCCAACTCTGATGGGGAAAAGCTGAAAAGCTGGATGGTAATGGCAAGAGGCGCCACAGTGTCCCTTGAGCTGGGGAGAGCATGGAGATAAAAGATGGGATGGTTAAGGGCTGGGATCCCAATAGGATAAGAGAAAAGTCTGGAGTGTTCCAGGACATGTGTCCTGGCTTGTTGGATAATTGCCAGGCATTGCTTAAGGCATCAATAAGCTTCTAAGATGGAGCTTTCGTCTCCTCAGTCATTTTTAATCTTTCGCCAATGATAACCAGGAAGGGATTTGGGGCAAGGATGGTTATCTCCTTTTTATAGAGGAGGAAACAGATTCAGAGTGGAGATTTCTTTTTTTTTTAATTTATTTTTTAACACAGTTTATAACAGATAAAGCAATTCAAACTTTAGATCAGGTGATGCATCTTTTTAAAGCATTTACAATATGGACCACAAAAGATTTTTTTTTTTAAACATAAGCCAACTGAGACACAGATAATATTTATTTTGCTAACTTCACAATCTCTTGATCTAATTGTCTTCACAGTATTACTAAGAATTAAAAGACCTAACTTATTGTTGTGGGTCTAACGTCCTATGCCTAATAGCTTAATTTTAGACAGCCTTGGATGTTCCTCTATCCAAACTGAATAGATCTGGTATTAAGCTTACAAACCTTTTGACTATAAGAAATTGCCACCAAGAGTAGGGAAATTGCAAGGAAACAATATCTCCCCAACTTAAAGTCTATTCCAGGCAGAAATAGATTGTACACTTGCATTTAATCAGGCTTAAAGTCTGCCAGGTGTCAGTGGGGAAATTGAGTCCGGAGAATCACCTCAGCCCATGCTGAACAGCCACTTTCCCATAGAGTGGAGATTTCTCACAGTTGGAAATGCAGGGGTTTGGGGAAGTGGCATGGTGCCAGGACTGTGGGGGAGAGCAATGGGTTGTGATCAGATTCAGGATGTGAGGTCCCTGGGGTTGGTGGCAGGGTTGGGAGGAGAGGAGCTGTGTCTCTTCTGCCCTGCTCAGTGTTGGTAGCTACCTCTGCCTGAGGATCAAGGATTTGGTTTCTCCAACCTCTCCCAGACTTATGGAGTGCTTTTCTTTCCCTAGAGAAAGTTGGTGGGAGAAGGAAGAGTTAGTGCTGTTGGGTGTGTGTACCTAAGTTTTGCCTTCTTGCTTCTGCTTAACCCCAGAGGCAGAACCAGGAGGAACTGGGGAAAATTGCAGAGGGACTTGTCCATTCAAGCCAAACACGGGAACTGTCCAAAAGTGGAACCATTTCATGCCAATGGGAGTAAGTTCCCATGATTGGGAGTGAGCTTCCCGTTCTTGGAAGTCTGCAAAGGGAACATAGATGACTCCTTGAGGGAGTATTTTGGAGGAACATTACGTTTCTACAGATGGCTGAGGGCCTTTCCAAGTGAAGGATTCTGTAAGGGAATAAGGACAGGGAATCAATCTGTTATGACACTGTATCTATAGGGAACCCCAGGAGAGTAAACTTCCCTCCAAAAACAAGTCAGTACCTTCTCTGAAAATTAGTTTAAGAGCCTATGGCCTTTGACTACTTTATGTCATTGACCCACCCTGGGCAGTCTGGTGAAACTCTTCTGACAAAAATTTTTTTCTTTAATATAAAAGGATGTGTACATTTTAGTTAGACTTCATGAATATAAAGACAGAATTTCTTTTTCTCCTCCAAGTTCACAAATCCCTTGTAATGTGATCTATGCATGGATCCTGAGAAGATCTATGAACCTAGGCTAACAGCCCCTATCATAGAGGATGACCTCTGAGCCCTTAGAAGTTAGGTAAATTGGGAGGTAGGATTTAAACCCATGTCTTTATTACCTTGAGGGAGTGGATCTCTATCCACCATGATGCTCCACTTTTACAGATGAGCAGCCTGAGAGAATGTATATATCTTGTAGCTGCAGGTCACCCTAAGGAGAGGAGCAAGGGGCAGGAGTGAAAGAGGAGGAAAGATGGCAATAGAAGATCCCTTTTCTCACTCAGGGAGCTCATATCCCTTCTCCCCACTCCATTAACCATGACTCTTTAATTTAATGGAATCACAGGGGCCTATACACTTAGACCTTGCACCATTGTTTCATTGGTCTCATTGGCAGGGGAGGGTATAGGTGTCCAAGGAGAGGGGTGTGTCATAGGCTTTCTGGGGCCCCTATCCTGGGACCTAGTGGGCAAAGCACCATACTTGGGGTCAGAGGGCCTGGGTAGAAGTCCTGGGTCAGCTCCTCAGGCCCAAGTGACCCCAGGGCCTCATTTTGCAAACTTGTTAAGAAACAAGTCGCTTTCTGAAGTTTCTCCATGCTTTGCCATTCTCCAGTTGGGATTTCCCCCTTCAGATGGATTGTTTGTAGGCCAAGGAGCTGACTCTCACCTAGAAAAATGATGACCTTCCCTTCAGAATACAGCCCCCTGCCCCTTTCTGCCACTATCAGATTCTTGGTCATTCTAAAACTAGTTTTCCATTGGCTCCCCCAATCTCTCTATCACACGTCCCAAGCTCATCTCCTAAAGGACAGTTTGGAGGGTTTGATGTGGGGAAAAGGATAGACAAGAATGGACCTTGAGGAGGAGGGGCTATGGCCACAGCGGTGCCCCTCCTTGATTGGCTGACCTGCCCAGAAGGCTTTCAAGAATTCCGTCGGCCCCACCCCTGACATGCGGCCCCGCCCCTTTGGTACTCCTGCTTGGCGAAATGATCGAGGGTGGGGGAGCTGGGGTGGGGTTTTGTTCTGGAATCAGGAAAGCCTAGAGCCTGACTGTTTGAGGAGTCTGTGGTTGGAGGTCATCCTTCGGGGTCCGCAGCCAGGAGAGCAGAAGGAGAATTTCTCACTCTCCATTATGCCCCAAATGAGTGTACCAGCGTACGGGCTGCGGGTGTCCTTGGCCAGGGTATAGATTAAGGGTGTCTTTCTGAAGGGTATAGGCTGAGGGTCCAAGAGTGAGGGCTCTTTTGGGGTTGGTGCTTGGAGAGTTTCACAGACACTCGAGAAGGCTGTGTTCCCAAGCGGGTGGGGAAGTTCTATCCTTCCTCTGTGTGTGGGCTGAAATACCTTTCTCTTCTTCTCCTCCATTCCAGCCCCCATCTTCCCACCCCTTACTTGGACTGTCCCTCCCTTTCCTCTCCCCCCACCATCTGGAAGCTGACCCTATCCCTGGCTGCTAGTCCAAGGTCATTGAGGAGCTTCTGAGTTCAGAGAGATCCTGGGGAGAGGCGAGGAAGGGAAAGTGGGACTTAGCATGGGTTAGAGTAGGGCAGGGATGGGGAACCTCTGTCCTCCAAGTCTCTTGTGCCCCTCTAGGTCTTCAAGTGAGGCCCTTTCACTGAATCCAAACTTCACATAATTAAATCCCCTTAATAAAAGGATTGGTTGCAATCAACGTCCTAGAAGATCAAATGTGGCCTCTAGGAGGAAGGCTGTCCATCCCTGGAGTAGGGTGACTTGTCTGTCAGTGGTTACCTTTGCATTGGGTGAGGGTAGAACGTAGGGAATTCCCTTCCTTGAGTTGAGATGGAAGGGAAAGGGAAGAGGTGTGTGGAGCTGAATCTTCTGCCAGAGTATCAGACTTTCTGAAATGCCTGACTGTCTTGTGGAGTTAACTCCAAGCCAGGCTGATTCTACAGAAAGAGGTCAGGCTGAGGAGGCTCCACTGGAAAATAAGGCTGTACATGGCCAACTAGGTGGGGCAGGAGTCACATGAGTCCTCAGATCCTTCCAAATTCTGGTCCTGTCACCTTTAAAAACAAGACCTGATTAGCCTCACAAATACACATCTTGCTTCTTTTCTAGGAAACCAGTTCAAAAGATAACCTTCCCCTTTCACCAACTCCCTTACTTTTTCTTTGATTTTGAACAGGGAGGAATCCTATACCTCTGCCCTCCTGCTTCCCTCACTCTTCTTTTGGAGGGCTGGGGGACAGAAGAAGCTAAATTCCTTGGTTTTAGTGTCTCTTCCAGGGTCACCTTTGATTCCCCATTCTTTGTGAACCTCCCCCTCACTTATCCACTCCCCTTCTTCTGGGCATGGCTGGTTCCTAGCCTAGATCTGGAACAAGACTTGGTTCTGAGGAATGGGGGAAATTCTGAAAACATTCCTGGGGAGAAATCCCTTCCCTGCTAAGTGAGATGGGAGCAGTTTGGAGAGAATGAAGAGGAGGGCAGTACAGTGGCTGGGAAGTGTGGGGAAAGCAAGGTAAGGCTTACCTAGCTACCAGGAAGTTTCCCCACTGATAGTCTATCTCTTCCTCTAGGGGTGGCATCAGGTTCCTCCTTTCCCCCTTCATCATTGTCCAAGTGCCAGGATACATATGATGCCAGCCAAAGATGGTGCTGTGGTAGGCAGTGTGACAGAGGGAACATGGGATGGGGACCCAAGAAAAATGTCCATTCCATATCTGATTCTGTTGCTCACTTGGGCACTTGTGGCTCTTCAGCAACAACTAGCCTGGAGGAGAGTCTGCTTTCCTAAAACCTTCCTGGAGAGTCACCCCTGCCCTATTGGAAGCTCTGGGTCCACTCAGCTCCCAGGCTGCCCTAATCTTATTCTACTTGGTGTCTTCAGGAATTTCTTCTTGACAAGTTGAACATCCAACCTGGCATGTGTGTGAAAGTGTAAAAGGAGACATACTGAATAATGCCTCTGGGTGAGTGAGAGATGGGAAGGATAAAACAAAATTGAACTCTGGGTGGGAGCTGAATTCTTTACACACCTGCTACCTCTTGACCCTTGATTAGAACCAAGCTGCTTTGGCCTCAGCCCCAGATGGCAGGGCCAGGACTCAGCATCAGGCAAAAATCCCTAGCAGGACCTTCCCAGGAGTTGGAATTTGTGATAAGTTGTGAGCTCATTTTATATGGAGGAATTCAAATATGTACCTTGGTCATCTGTTTAAAAGGGTGGTGTTAGGAGGGGACTGCAAAAGGGAAGCCATGGTGATTCAGGGAAGGGTTTGATGAAAGTCCCTTTGGTGGTCTTCTCTCTGGCACTTCCTGAGTGGGGTTTCCAAGGCTCTGGGACCCTTGGCCATGATGAAGATGTGCTCTCTATTCCCAGATTTCAAATTAACCTGCCAAGGATGCAGTAAACATTGCCCTGCACTTCAATCCTCACTTCAACTTTCTTCATGGCCCAAGCATTATCATCTTGAATTCTAAGAAGGAAGGGGTTTGGGGTGTGGAAAAAAGGGAGACTGTCTTCCCCTTTAGGAAAAATATGACTGTGGAGGTAAGAGCAGGGAATCAGAGCATAAAATATTAGAGCTGGGAAAGAGCAGGAGGTGATCTCACCACCTCTTACATTTGAGAGAAGAGCCCTGGAAGCAAACTGTGTTGGGAAAAAGAGGAAAATTAGAGGGAAAGGGGTCAGCAGGTTTCCAAACATCAGTGGCAAGAAGCCCAGCATGCTTTGCAGTTTAGAGGAGGTGTAGGGAGGGGATGAAGGTTATTGTGAAGGTCTGTGGTCCCAATAAGATACAGATAAACTCTTTGGTATCTCAGGATTCATATTATGATCCTAGAATTAGGGCTGGAGAGAACCTCAGGGCTCAGCTAGTCTCACTGTCCCTCCCCAACCTCTGCCCCCACCCCCACCCCATTTTAGAGAGAGGGAAATAGGTTCAGAGGGAAGAAATGCTTTACCAAGGTCACACAGTGTTTTTTACCAAGTGCCTTGAGGTGGAATTTGGATCCAGGTTTTTATCTCCAAGGACAAGGTTCTGGGTTCAGCTCTTTCTGTCCTCTCACCATTCAGGTTTCCATAACCTTTGAAGGAAAGCAATTTAGAGTGAGGATGAATAATGACCATGAGATCAGCTTCCCCAATCTCCTTGACTTAAAACAAATAGACTTTATGTCAGTCAATGGGGACTTCAGTGTCACAAGCCTGGTCTTTGAAAAGAGCAATGTATGCAATTGAACTTTAGATGATTTTTGATTCTTGGGTCTCGTTTTACTAATAAAATTGCTGATGATGATACCTGCTGACATTGTCTGTTATTCTTGTCTGGGAGACAGAGGGCTGGGTTTGGGGTTGGGAAGGATGACTGAGTGACCCTGGACAAGTTCCTTTACCTCGATGTTCCTTTGGTGACTCTCTAGGAAAGATGTTCTCCACCTGGGGTCTGTGGGTAATTTTCCAATGGGAAAAAGTACCATTTTTATTGTCACTAATTCCTGATTTTCCTATTATTGCTCTGTATTTTTATTAAATTTATAACCTTATTCTTCTTGATACCATATAACTTGCTTGTTAATTAAAAGGGGGAAGGATCAGAAGGAGAGAGAGAATTTGGAATAGAGATTTTTTTTAAAAAATGTAAAAATTTAATAAAAGAAATAATCAAAAAAGAAAAAAGCACAGTCAGCATGACATTATTCTGAGAAGGGATCTCTGAGCCGGCCGGTGAGCCACAAAGAAGGTTATGAGCATTTGGAAGTCCTGATCAGATTAGACCACATTATTCTGAGAAGGGATCTCTGAGCCGGCCGGTGAGCCACAAAGAAGGTTATCAGCATTTGGAGGTCCTGATCAGATTAGACCACATTATTCTGAGAAGGGACCTCTTAGCGGCCGGTGAGCCACAAAGAAGGTTATCAGCATTTGGAAGTCCTGATCAGATTAGACCACATTATTCTGAGAAGGGATCTCTGAGCCGGCCAGTGAGCCACAAAGAAGGTTATGAGCATTTGGAAGTCCTGATCAGATTAGACCACATTATTCTGAGAAGGGATCTCTGAGCCGGCCGGTGAGCCACAAAGAAGGTTATCAGCATTTGGAAGTCCTGATCAGATTAGACCACATTATTCTGAGAAGGGATCTCTGAGCCGGCCGGTGAGTCACAAAGAAGGTTATCAGCATTTGGAGGTCCTGATCAGATTAGACCACATTATTGTGAGAAGGGATCTCTGAGCTGGCCGGTGAGCCACAAAGAAGGTTATCAGCATTTGGAAGTCCTGATCAGATTAGACCACATTATTCTGAGAAGGGATCTCTGAGCCGGCCGGTGAGCCACAAAGAAGGTTATCAGCATTTGGAGGTCCTGATCAGATTAGACCACATTATTGTGAGAAGGGATCTCTGAGCTGGCCGGTGAGCCACAAAGAAGGTTGTCAGCATTTGGAAGTCCTGATCAGATTAGACCACATTATTCTGAGAAGGGATCTCTGAGCTGGCCGGTGAGCCACAAAGAAGGTTATCAGCATTTGGAAGTCCTGATCAGATTAGATGTCCTATCCCTGATTAGCAATGTTGAAGGGATTTCCCAGAGTAGTAAGTACAGGAGAACTCCTATAAATTAGTGAAGGGAGGGAACTAGAGCACACACTGTTGGCAAGTTCAACAGCTAAAAACATGCTGAATACAAATCAGGGAAGTACAGTATCCCTTGGTGAACATACCTAAGGAAGCTTACAGACATCTGGAGGTCAGATGGGAGTACAATGGAAAGACATTCATTGGAAAGACAAGAGACAGAGGTATTGGGTTTGAGCTTGACCTCTGATCCTCACTGTCTAGATAACTTTGGAGGACTCCCTGGGCCTCACTTTCCTCAGGACAAAAATAAAGAACTTGGCCTCCAAGGTCCGTCTGGCTCTCTAAACCTGTGCTCCTACATGTCCAAGTCAATCCCAAGGCCTCAGAATGTAGGGCTTTGGGCAGGGACACCAGACCTCAAACATGAAAGAACTGAGTCCTTAAAGGGGAATAGGCCTTAGAGGGTCTCTAGCCCTAGCTAAGCTGGGAAGAACCAGGATAGGTCACTGAATACCTTCTTCAGAGAGAGCATATGATCAATAGTTGGAGGGTAAGGGTGAATATGACCAGTCGTTGATCCCTGAGTGGGAAGGGGCATCAAGCAGTGGAGCTTGGGTGATCTCCCAGAACCCCTGTGGCTCCCCTGTCTCACCCTGTGAGGAAGGAGAAGGTAGCAGAGACCTGAGTTTGAATCCTGTCTCTGCCCTTCAGCTGTGTGACAAAGGGGTGCCACCTGTTCACACTGAACCTCACCTTCATTTTCTGCAAAGTGGGGAACATGACCCTGGAAAGGGGACAGAAGTCTGTAGCACTCTGACTCATCCAAGATGGCCTTCTAGCACAGGTTCTTTGATCTGCTTCTCTAAAAGGAAAGCAACTTTGGAGGGGGTGAATACTATTACTTTGTGACGTATACCAATAGAGAAAACACAACCAAAGACATAAAGATCAACAAACCAGGCTTCTAACTGTCTGACCATAAGCAATACATACATCATAGATCAACAGTCAGACCCAACTGTTTGACCATTACATAGTTACCAGAGAGAGAAGCACCCACATCTGGGTTTTCAAAGCCTTCGGGTCTCCTTAGTGGCTTCCCAGAGTCTCTTTCTGGCATAGAACCTTCTTTCACAGATTAAGCCCCAAAGAAAACCTCACCTCACAGTATTTATACACTTTTCAGAGTCAGAAAGTGTCAAGACCCTCAAGACCCAGTGCCTCATTAGAAATTGACAAAAAAGTGTGGGCCTTCCTACAAAACAAGACTCTCCTAATCAAGCTTACCTTAATGGGCTCTACCTAAGGCCTATTAAGGGGCAGGGAAGATCTTTAACCCTTAATAACATCACAAAGTCTTACTTTCAAGGCTGTGGACACCCAAAGCTACCTCCTCCTCTGGTTGGTGGTGATCCTTCTTTCTTGAAGTGGACCAAAAATGACATCACAATGTTGAGGACCAAGTCCAGTGTGTCCACCTGTGGCTGAACCAATACAACCTGGGAATTCTCTACAACAGATCAGTCTCAAACAGTCTATATGGCCAAATCTTGTTTCTAGAGGGAGTTAGTTTGCAAAGTAGTTCCCTACAAAAAAACACTCTATTTTCCCATTTTTAAAGCATCGTTTTAAAATACAGAAGAATTCTTTTTACAAGTCAGTAAATTCGCACAGAAGTGCGAATTTTTTTATTGTTCTTATATCAGGGACAGGATTTAGGTAAAGAAAGAAACAGTAAGTTGTACAAAATACCTGAAATTCTCTGAAGTTTCAGAATTGTAAAACTAAATTTAAGAGAATGTACTAAACTGCGTGGAGTTTCGTTACTGGAAGATTTTAGCAGAATTATTTAGGAACCTTCCACAAGTGTTTTGGAACCAGAGAAACAAAGAGCAGCCCTGGGAATGAGACATCTTCTAGCATGCCCAGGAGATCTTTGTTGGCACCAGAGGGCTACAGGAGGCATCTGGGACTCAACATACGCTGATTAAATGGACATTGGGAGTGGGTTCCTAGGATACAAGGAGACTTGGTCTTACTGAATACTGATGATGAGTATCATTTTCCTTTGGCTTCTTGTTTCATGGAGTTTGCCTTTATGCTGAAATATGCTTGCTTATCTTGTTGATATGCACATCTGTCTTCTCGGAATTAATCAGTTATAGGGTCTCTGGTTTGCTGCCTAATCTGACTTAGGTAATTCTGCTTGTGAATTTATGAAAAGTCTCATGGATTTAATTTATAGATAAATTTCCCACTCTACCATCAAGCAAAAGAGAGAAATGAGGAGATTTAGGAGAGCAGAAGAGCAAATGACTATTTCTGGGAACTGAATGAACTACACTGACTGCCTTGTTGCATTCAATTCTGGAGCTAGCCCAGTTCAATTTCTATTCAATTATTGGTCTAGTCAAAATTCTTCCTTGGGAGAAAATATTTTTCAGCTGTAGGAATTGAGAGAAAGCCTTATTGCATTGTTTGAGCACAGTCCTGCATAGCTGGGAAGGGGGACCACCTCTCCCTGCTACTTAGAGACCACAAAGTAAGGACCCCAGTTATGCTGACTGGAAACCTTGTTATATGGAAAGACTGATGCAGGGAGTTTTCCCAAAATTACACATCTTAGGCAACTTATGTTTTATATGAAAAGTGGTCCTGAACTGATCAACCAGTTAGTGTTTCCACATTCCTTTGGTTGTACAAAGACACTTGGGAGAACCTGGGACACCTCTTTTTCTGAATTCAGGAAATGGTACCTGTTGACTCTTTTTCTCTCTTTTTCCTAATCTTTCATCCAATTAGAAATTGGAATAGATTATATTGTATTGTTTCCTTTTAATTAATTGGCCCCATTTGATAAATTATTTTCTTTTTATAAAAATCTGTCTCTCCCTGTATGTGAAGTGTAGCCCTAAGGTGAGGAAGGGGCTGGTCCTAGTTGGTTGAGCAGTTGCCCAGTCTTTCTTAATACATAGATAAACTTTGAAGATGGAGTCTTTGTCCTCTTAGTCATTTAGTCATTCACCCCTAACAATTAGGGAGTGGGTTGGTTCAAGGATGGTTATCTTCATTTCATAGAGGAGGAAACTGAGATTCAGAGTGGAGATATGGCTTGTCCATGGGTCACATTGCTGGCAGCACAGGAGGTGGGGTATTGAGGTGGTATCAGGACTGTGGGGGAGATGAAGGGGCTGGAATCAGGCTCAAGATGGGGGGCACTTGGGGTTGATGGGAGGGGCTGAAAGTTGAAGAGGGGAGCTGTATCTGCCTCTGCCCTGCTCACTGCCGGGAGCTTCCTCTGCCTAGGGTTCAAGGTTTTTGTTTTCCAGCCTCTCCAAAGCCTATGGAGTGTTTATTTTACCCTTGAGATAGATGGTGGAAGAAGGAATAGTTAGAAGTGTCGGACTTGGGTACCTGGGCCTTACCTACAAATAGAGAGGGGCTGTCCTACAGGAGAGGGGTGAGCCTTGTCCTGTTCAGTCCCAGAGGCAGAACAAGGAGGGATTGGGGAAAGGTGCAGAGGTGCCTGTCCATTCAATCCAACCATGGAGCTGTCCAGAAGTGGAACCAATTGATGCCATAGGGAGTGAGTTTCCCATTACTGGAGATCTTCAAAAGGAATCTAGTGACCATTTTAGGAGAATGTTTCTAAGGAAGATTTTATTTCAATAGGTGTCTGAAGTCCCTTCCAAGTGGAGATTTGATGATTCTATTAGGAGATAGGGACAGAAACTTGATCTCTAATGACACTATATGTATGTGGAAATCCCAGGTGACCAAAGTATAACTCCCCACCCCCCAATACAAGTTAGCACCTTCTCTGAAACTTTGAATCATAGGGCAGAGGTCCTTTCACTGGCTTGTGCTATTAAACCCCAGGAAGCCTGCACCCTCCTGAAAAAAAAAAATGTTTGTTTGGTTGGTTTTTTTAATAGTAAAAGGAAATACTACATTTCATTTAAAGTTCAGGGAAAATAGATGCAATTTCCTTTTTCTTTTCCAAGTTCACAGATCCCTGGTATTTTATCCTTGGACTCCAGTGAAATTTGTGAAGTTCAGATTAAGAACCCCCATATTAGGGGGTGACCTCAAGCACTGAAGAATTAGGTGGCTTGGAAGGTGGTATTTGAACCCAGATCTTCATTACTTTGAGGGAGTGGATCTGTATTCACTGGGAAACCTTATTTTTAATTCTATTATAATCCAAGGGGATTGTGGAAACAAAGGATCAGAGAATGTATATGTCTTGCAGCTAAAGGTTCTGAGAGAAAGAAGAGGCAGAGGTGAAAGAGAAGCAAGATGGCAAAAGAAGATCCTTTCTTTTACCTCAAGGAGCTGATTCCCCTCCTGCCCTATCCATCAACCATCCCCCCTTTAGTTTAATGGAACCATGGTGGCCTGTACTCTAGGACCCTGCACCTTTGTTTCATTGGTCTCAGCATCAGGGGAGGGATCTGTGGATGTCCAAGGGGAGCGAATGTCACAGGATTTCTGGGGCCCCTATGCTGGGACCTAGTGGAAAACCTCTGGTCTTGGGATCAGTGCTGTCTCAGTTCCTCAGGCCCAAGCGATCTCAGTGCCTCAGTTTCCACATTTGTTAAGAAACCAGATGCTTTCCTAGGTTTCTCTATGCTTTGCCTTCCTCTAATCAGGATTAACCCCTTCAGATGGACTCCTTGTTGGACAAAGGGCTGACTCTCACCCAGACAAAGGATGGCCTTCCCTCCAGAGTATGGCCCCCAAGCCCTTTTTCTCCAACATCAGATTCTTATGTTCATTCAAAGGCTGGTTTTCCATTGTCTGCCTCAATCTCTCTACCGGTCTCCCCTACCTGAACCCTTGGAGGACAGTTTGGGGGCACTGGAAAAGTCAGAGAAGAATGGAGCTTGATGAAGAGGGGGTGTGGCCACAGGTGTCCCCACCTTGATGGACTGACTGCCCAAAAAGACTTCAAGAATTCCGCCGGCCCCTCCCCTGACATACGGCCCTTCCCCTTTGGTACTCCCGCTTGGCGAAATGATCGAGGGGCGGGGCTGGGGTGGGGTTAATTCTTTGGATTCGACAGAAGCCCGGAGCCTGACAATCTATTTGAAGGGTCCGACGCGTCTCTGATTTACCATCTCTGCGTGGCCTTTGGACCTCATCCTTCGGGGCCCAGCGCAGCCAGGAGAACCGCAGGAGCGTTTCTCACCGTCCGTTATGCCCCTAGTGAGTGCGCCGGGGTATGGGCTGCGGGTGTCCTTGGCCAAGGACATACACTGCGAATCCAAGGGTGGGGGATCCTGTGGGGTTGATGCTTGGAGAGGATCCCGGAGACTCGAGAAGACTGTGCTTGCGAGCGGGTGGGAATGCTCTGCTCTTCCTCTGTGATACATTTCTCTTCTCTATTCCGCACCCTGATCTTCAAAGTCCTGGCAAGGGCTGTCCCTCCCTTCCCCCTACCACACCTCCTTGAAGCTGACTCTATCCCTGGCTGCTGGTCCAAGGCCTTTGCCGAGCTTCTGAATTCAGAAAGATCCTGGGAAGAGGGGAGCAAGGGAAGATGGGACTTGGCAGGGGTTAGGGTAGGGCAGGGGTGGGGAACCTCTGTCCTCCAAGTCTCTTGTGCCCCTCTAGGTCTTCAAGTGTGACCCTTTGACTCAATCCAAACTTCATAGAACAAATCCCCTTAATAAAATGATTTTTTCTGTAAAATTTAGATGTGGTCAAGAAGCTGCACCCAAAGACATAGAAGGCCTGGCTGTTAGGGGCTACATTTGCAAGGAGTGAGGGTAGTATGTGGGGAAACCCCTTTCTTGAGTTGAGATGAAAGGAAAAGGGAAGAGGTGGACCCAGAGCTGAATCTTCTGCCAGAGGATCAGATTTTCTGAAATGAATGACTGTCTTGTGGAGTTGGCTCCAAGCCAGGCTGATTCTACAGAAAGAAGTCAGGCTGAGGAGACTCCAGTGGAAAAAGAGGAGGCTGGAAATGATCAACTGTGAGGGGCAGGAGTCAAAGGAGTCCTCAGGTCCTTCCAAATTCTAGGTCTGCCCCCTTTAAAACCAAGATTTAATTTTTTGCTCTTCTCTAGGTAGTGAATTCACAAGATAAGCTTCCCACATGCATACTTCTCATTGATTTCGAACAAAGAAGGATCCTACACCTGTGCTCTTCTGGTTCCCTCACTCTTCTCCTGAAGTGGCGGGGGACAGCAAATCCTAAATTCCTTGATTATAGAGTTTCTGCCAAGGTCACCCTTAATTCTTCATTCTTTCTGAACTTCACCCTCCCTTGCCAAGTCCTCTTCTCCTGGGCATGGCTGGCTCCTGCCCTAGATTGGCACCAAGACTTGGTTCTGGGGAATGGGGAAGCTGTTTCTGATAACTTTCATGGGAGGAATTCCTTGCCTGCTAAATGAGATGGGAGCAGCTCAGAGATAATGAGGAGGAGGGCTGGACAATGACTGGGGAGGGTGAGGAAGCCAAACTAAGGCTAGCCTAGCTACCAGGGAGTTTCCTCATTGAGTATAGTTTATCTCCTACTCTTGGGGTAGCACCAGATTCCTCCCTTCCCCCTTCATCATTGCCCAAGCATCAGTACACATATGATGCCCGCTCAAAGATGGTGCTGTGGTAGTAAGAGTGACGAAGAGAACACGATCCTGGGACCCAAGAAAAACTTGGAATGCACTTCTGGTTCTGTTGCTCACTTGGGTGACCTGGGGCAGGTCCCTTCTTGCTTCTTGGTGCCTCAGTCGCCCCATCTATGAAGTGAGGAGTGCATTTCATCAGTCATCTGAACTGGTTCCTCATTTAACTAATGGAGAAAATGAGACTCAGATTCATGAATGGGTTTTTCCAAGATTATTGAGCTGGGACTGACTCCCTCTTCATCAGCAACTAGCCTGGGGAGAGTCTGTTTTCCTAAAACCTTCCTGGAGAGTGGCCTTGGTCCAGATGGAAGCTCTGGGTCCCCTTGGCTCCCAGCCAGCCCTAACTTTACTCCTTGGTTTCTTCAGGAAGTTTATCTTTGGGATCTACATGTCGAACCTGGAACTTATATAAAAGTAAAAGGAGATATACTGCCCGACGCTGAACTGTAAGTGAGA
This sequence comes from Bettongia penicillata ogilbyi, assembly GCA_023548195.1. Lineage (NCBI taxonomy): Eukaryota > Metazoa > Chordata > Mammalia > Diprotodontia > Potoroidae > Bettongia > Bettongia penicillata. The sequence goes on from JAJHZJ010000150.1 coordinate 3,995,271, forward strand.
CATGGGAAAGATGAAACAAAATTAAACCCTGGGTGAGAACTGAATTCTTTACACACCTGCTTGCACTTGATCCCTGATTGCACCAAGTTGGTCTGGCCTCAGCCCCAGATATCAGGGCCGGGACTCAGCATCAAGAAAACCTTCCTAACAGGAGCTACCCAATACCCTGCAATAGACAGTTCGCATGGGTAGGGAGCTCCCTGTGTCTGGAAGTAGTAAAATGTGCACCATGGTCATTTGTTAAACAGGGTGGTTCTGGGAGGGAACAGCAGAAGGGAAGTCATGGTGTTTCAGGGCAGGGTTGGATGAGAGTCCCTTTGGGGGTCTTCTCCTCTGGCATTCCCTGAGTGGGGTTTTCCAAGGCTTTGGGACCCATGGCAATGATGGGAATGTGTTCTCAATTCCCAGATTCAGAATTAATTTGGGCAGCAATGAACTTAACATTGGTCTGCACTTCAACCCTCGCTTCAACTATCTTGGTGATTACAACATTATTGTCTGCAATGCCAGAACAGCGGGCTCTTGGGGCCCAGAACAAAGGATTAACCACTTTCCCTATGTGCCAGGGACCACGATTGAGGTAAGACCCTGGAATCACAGCATAAAGTATTAGACCTGTGAAGGATCCACAAGATGATCTCAACCACCCCTTGCATTTAACAGAATATACCTGGAAAAGATGAAAAGCTAGAGGAGTAAGCGGTCAGCAGGTTTCCAAATATCAAGGGCAAGAAGAGCTGGAGTGGGGGGTGTAGAGAATGCAGGAAGTTGTGAAGGGCTGTGGTCCCAATAGGATAATAGAAGACCCTGGTGTATCCCAGGACACATTATAGGATCCTAGAGGTAGAGCTGGAGAGAACCTCAGGGGCCATTTAGTCTGACCTGCTCATTTTACAGAATAGGAAACTCAGGCTCAGAATGAAGGAATTCTTTGCACCAGATCGCACAGTATCTTTGTAGTAGAGGAGAAATTTGATCCTAGGTCATCCTGTGTCCAAGTGCAGGCTTCTGGGCTCAACTGTTGTCCTCTCCCCATTCAGGTTTCTATCGTCCTAGAAGGAGACTACATTAGAGTGAAGTTGCATGATTCCCATGAGTTCACTTTCCCCAATCGCCTTGATTTAACAAAAATAGATCATGTAGGAATCTATGGAGACATGAATGTTACAAAGGTGGATTTTGAATGAGCTCTCCAATCAAGCCTGCTTCAGACCGTTTTTGACTCTTGAGTCTCTCTTTTCCTTTATAAATATGCTGCTGAAGATTTGTAAGCTTAACACCAGATCCATTAAATTATAGATTGTTGATAGGGGAACATCCCATGGTTAAATCTAAAATTAACCTATTAGGCACAGGACTTTAGACCCACAACAGTAAGTTAGGGTCCTTTAATTCTTAGTAATACTGTGGAGACAATTAGGTCAAGGGTTTGTGAAGTTAGTATACATAGTTATTATTTGTGTCTCAGTTGGTTAATGTTTAAAAAAAATCGTTTATGGTCTATATTGGAAATGCTTTAAAAGATGTATCAACTGACCAAAAGCTGGAATTGTTTTATGTGATATGAACTGGTTAAAAATGAAAAATTTAAAAATTAAAAAAAAATAAATGTGGTGCTGATGACAAGAACTGACATTTTCTGTGTTGTTCTGGTCTGGGGGAACAGAAGGCTGGTTTTGGAGTTGGGAAGGTTGACTGAATGACCCTGGACAAGTCCCTGCACCTCAGTTGTTCTTTGGTGATTTTCTAGGACAGGGGTTCTCCACCTGGGGTCCCTCGTATTTTTCACATGGGAAAATAATGTCATCTGTATTCTCACTAACTTCTGGTTTTCCTAATAATACTTTGCATTTTAATATATTTATAACACTATTCTACTTGATACCATACTATTTGCCTTGTAATTGGATAAAGGAAAGCCTAGAGAGAGGGAGAGAATTTGGAATTCAAAATTTTTAAAAAGAATGTTAAAATCAATTTAAAAAATAAAACATTTATAAACAAAAAAAGCACCACCAACAGCACCACCACATTACTCTGCAAATGGTTCCAAGGCCTTGCTTAGACTCTTAAGAGCCCAGACCATAGCACAAAAAAAGGCTGTGGCATTTAGAAGTCCTAGACAATCCCTGATGAGCAATGGTGAAGGGATTCTCCATGTTAGTGACTGCAAGGGAAACTCTGTATATCAGTGAAGGGAGGGGGTCACAACACAGACTGTGGGCAAGCCTATCTGCTGGAAAAATGCTGAGTACAAACCAGGAAAGGCAGTGTCTGTTTGAGGACCAGCCCAAGGAAGCTTAGAGACATCTGGAGGTCAGATGGAAGGAGAGTGGAAAGCCCTTCACAGGCTCTTCTCTAGGAAACCAACTCTAAAGATTCCCCTCCCACTCCCCCTGCCCCTCTACCTCCAACTACTTCTCACTTGATTTAGAAGAGGAAGGGACAACACATCTGTGCTGACTTGGTTCCCTTAACCTTCTCCCAAGGAAAAGGCAGGAGAAGCTAAATTCCTCTACTTTAATGTATCTGCCAAGGTCATTTTAATTCCTCTGGCAATTTGTGCCAAGAAATTGGCTTTGGTTGAGGGCAGGCCATAGTTGCTCTCTGAGACTGGTTTCTAGGATCAAATGATAGCCTTAGGTCATGAGATTCCCTCAGTCCATATTGACTCACTCTCTCTGAGCAGAACCCAGCACTGGGAGAGAGACAGAGAAGGCCTGGAGGGGCCTCACTACTAAGTGGACAGCATGGCAGACTTGATAGCAAGGCTGGAGACTGACGTCACTTGACCAACTGTCATCTGATTCCCATTTGTTCTCCCCTGGTCTCTTTTACACAGTTTTCAGGAGATGATTCCTTACCTTACCCACATATCCTGGTCAAGTGGGGATGTTTTCCTCCCCACAACCCCAACACAGAAAGAGAGAGAGAGAGAGAGACAGAGAGAAACAGAGACAGAAAGACAGAGAGAGATTGAGATTCTCCATCTTCTGGGATCAATAGGTGAGGACCTGCCTCCCACCTCCCTAAGGAACCTATTTGTTCCTTCTCCCTTTAGATTGGGTCAAGTGTCCTCTCCCCCCATTACCTCCTGCTTCTCTCTGCTGGTGCCATTTCCCTAATGGCATGATCACCTCCACCTCCCTGCTCTGATCAGCCCCTTCTCTCAGCTCTTGAGTGCTTCAACTTATGATGCCTCAACTACTCTTCTGTCTCCCCACTCATTCTCTTCTAGATCAAGGAATTATGACTTGGGGGGGGTAAGGGATGCCTCAGTTTCCTTCCTTGCAAAAATGAGGATATTGGATTAAATGACTCCTGAAACCCCTCTCACCTCTTAATCAATGATTTTAAGGATATCTTTCTTAGAACACTCTGGGATATTAATTCCCAGCCCCCTTCTTCTGCTTGGTACAGGGAATTCCCCTATTCATACACATATACCCTGCAGTGGGTTCATCTTGGGGCCCTTCATCCAACTGAGCCAATCATCCTGGTTCAAAGTTCTGGAGCATCAAGTGTGGGTCATTGAGTTATGTCTCCTAAGTCAGAAGACTGGAATCCATTCAACTTCCAAGTTCTAGTGGACCAAAGGGATGGGGTGCCCTGAGTGCCCACTGGAGGGGCCATGTGGCTCCTGCCCCGGTTTTAAGTGGAAAGAGGACCCTGCTGTGGTGGACATGGTGGAGTCTTAAACTCTCCCAAGGACTATTGAGGTACTTGTCCCCCTGCCCCAGGACTGATTTCTTTACTAGTAGATTTATTAAGGTGTTAGGATGCTCCAGGAGGGGTCACTATGACCCCTCTTCAATGCACTCAAATACCTTCTTCCCCACTCTCAGGTACTTGGAAACAAATGAATAAATAAATAAAGTTTAATTTCTTTGCAAATGCCCTTAGGGTGAAATACCCTTGGGGCTGGAGGCTTTCCTCAGAGATGTCTTCCCATACTGAGCTGGAATGTGTCTGGCCTAAAATTGTCACTCCATGCCCCTCAAATGCTGGAAAAACCTAGAGAGGGAAATATTTGAGGAAAGGCAGAGGGAACTAACTAGAACCTTAAGGGAAGGTGGGGCTGAGGGCAGGGGCACCAGATCTCAAACATGAAAGAATTGAGTCCTTAAATGCTCTTAGGCCTTAGAGGGGATGTAGACCTAGATAGAGTAGGCAGACCCAGGACAGGTCACTCAATTCCTTCTTCAGTGAGAGCATATGGTCATTTGTTGAAGGGAAAGGGTGAATAGGACCAGTCATTGAGCCAAGACTGGGGAGAGACATCAAGCAGAGGAGCTTGAGTGTCCTTCCTAACCCCCTGTGGCTGCCCTGTCTCAGCCTGTGAGGAAGCAGAGACCTGGGTTTGAATCCTGGCTCTGCCCTTCAGCTGAATGACCAAGAGGTGTCACCTGTCCACACTGATCCTCAGTTTCCTTTCCTTTTTTTCTTTTCCCCCCAATTTATTTATCTATGTTTAGTTTTCAACATTCATTTCCACAAGATTTTGAGTTTCAGATTTTCTCCCCATCTCCCCCTCCCGCTCCAAAACACCGTGCATTCTGATTACCCCTTCCCCCCAATCTACATCCCTTCTGTCACACCCCTTCCTTCCTTTATCCTTATCTCCTCTTTTATCTTGTAGGGCAAGATGGATTTCTATAACCCATTACTCATATTTCTTATTTCCCAGTTACATGCAAAAACAATTCTCAACATTCATCCCTAAAACTTGAGTTCCAACTTCTCTTCTTCCCTCCCCACCCTTCTCCACTGAGAAGGCAAGTAATTCAATATCTCAGCTTCCTTTTCTGTAAAATGGGGATAATGAACCAGGAAGGGGGACAGAAAGTTTCACATTCAAAGCTCTGGTACCCAAAGGTACCTCCTCCCCTGGTTGCTTGTGATTCTTCTTTCCTCAAAAGGACATAAAGAGGGCAAAATTATGTCACCATATTGAGGTCAAGGTTCAGCATGTCCACCTGTGGCTCGACTGACCAAAACAAACTGAGAAGGTTCTACCACGTCAGGCCAAAACAGTCCATACGGGCAACTCCTATATCTAGAGAGAGTTAAAGTCTGCAAAGTACTCCTCTACAAACAACACTCTACTTTTCTATTTTCAAAGCATCAGTTTGATAATTTTAAAATACAGAAAAATTCATTTTATAAGTCAGACGCCCATGATTTTTTAAACTTTGTTATATCAAGCACATGATTTAGGTAAAGAAAGAAACAGCAAGTCATATAAAGTGACTGTCATTCATTCTCTGAAATTTCAGGACTGGAAAACCAAATTCATGAGACTGTACTAAATTGTGTGGAGTTTTGTTACTGGCACATTTTAGCAGAATTATCTAGGAATCTTCTAGAAGTGACTTGGAACCAGAGAAACAGAGCCTCCTTCAGAGATGCCCTGAGAATGATACTGAAATGGATGGAGTAAATAATTCACAGGCAAGAGTCAATTAGGAATTTCGAGAGCATCTTTATTAGCCAGGCTGGCAGCTGCCTCATGAAGAAACCCAGAGGAGACAGCCCGGAACTAAGGTGGGTGTGTGCATTTTAAGCATTTTGGCGCTTCTCAGTACAGCCTTGTGGTTTCTACAATAAACATAGTTCTGACAGGGTGGGGAGCTGGGGCTTGCTGCTATGCAAGGGACCCCAACAGAAAGTAGGTGCCAGGAAAGGGACCCAATCAGAGAATGGTTGTCACCCAACAAAACGTGATTGTCAGGAACAGGGGTGCCCAGAATAAGGTAGTGGCCTGGCAAAGGGGTCTAACATGAACAGTTCTGACAGGGGGGCACAGGTTGTTGCCATGCAAGGGGACTCAACAGAAAATGGCTGTTAACAACTCAACAGATATTTCACAACCCAAGTGGGGGATAAGGTTTTGACAGGGGCCCAACATGTTGCTAGGCAGGTTATCCAACCCTGCCCAGCAACCTAACAGATATCCCTCAACCTAGGGCCCCAGGGAGGGATAAGGTCCACTTCAGATACCTCTTCAAGAATGTCCAAGAGGAGATCTTCGATAGCACCAGAGAGCTACAGGGGGTGTCTGGCATTCAACATATGCCGATTAATTGGACACTGGGAGTGGATTCCTAAGTTACAAGGAGATTTGATCTTAGCTAGTATTGATGATCATTTTTGTTTTGCTTTGACCTTCTGTTTCATGGAGTTTGTCTTTAGGTTGAACTTTTCCTGTTTACCTTGTTGACATATAAATCTCTTTTCCCAAAATGAATTCATTGAATGGCCTCTAAGTATTTTGGTTCCTAATGTGACTTAGGTAATTCTTCTTATGAATTTATGAAAAGTCTCACGGATTTAATTTATAGATAAATTGCCCACTCCACCATCAATAAAATTGGAGAAATGAGGGGAGATAGGGAAGTAGAAAAACAAATGATTATTTCTGGGAATTGAGTGAACTACACTGACTTCATCTTCAGATTCAATTTTAGAGCTACCTAGTTCAATGTCTATAGATTTCAGTTATAGATATTATATAGAATATAGAAGTTATAGAAATATAGAATATATAGAAGTTATAGAAATTTCAGTTATAGTAAAAATTCTTTCTTGGGAGAAGACATTTGTCAACTGTGGAAATTGGGAGGAAGTCTTATTGTATAGTTTGAACCCAGCTCAGAATTGCTGGGAAGGTGGACCACTTCTCTCTGCTGCTTAGAGACCATAAAGTAAGGACTTAAATTATGCTGACCAGAAACCTGGTTATATGGAAAAACTGATGCAGGGAGTTTTCCCAAAATTACACATCTTAGGCAACTTATGTTTTATCTGAAAAGTGGCCCTGAACTGATCAAACAGTTAGTGTTTCCACGTTCCTTTGCTTGTACAAAGACACATGGGAGAACGTGGGACACCTCTTTTTCTTAATTCAGGAAATGGTACCTGTTGACTCCTCGCCCAATTTGGAATGTTCCTAATTTTCCTCTAATTATAAACAGATTAGTTCATATTTTAACGGTGTTTCCTTTCAATTAATTGGCCACATTTGATTAATTTACTTTCTTTCTATAAAAATTTCTCTCTCCTTGTACTTGGGGTGCAAACCTAAGGTGATGAAGACAAGCCTGGCCTTTTTGGGTTGGGCAGTTGCCAGGCATTCCTTAATACAGAGATAAGCTTGGAAGACAGAGCCTTTGTCTCCTCAGTCATTTAATCATTCACTTCTAACAATTGGGGAGCAGGTGGTACAAGGATGGTTGTCTCTTTTTTATAGAGGAGGAAACTGAGATTCAGAGTGGAGATATGACTTGCCCTTGGGTCACACAGCTGGCAGTTCAGGGGCTGGGGAATGGGGTGGTGTCAGGACTGTGGGGGAGATGAAAGGGCTGCAATCAGACTCAGAATGTGAGGCTCTTGGGGTTGGTGGGGGGCTTGGGAGGAGGGGAGCTGTGCCTGTTTTGCCCTGCTCCCTCCTGGGACTCAGTTCCCTCTGCCTGGAGATCATGGGTTTTATTTCTCCAGCTTCTCCAAGGTTTATGGAGTGCTGCTCTTGCACTTGAGAAAGATTGGGGAAGAAGGAATAGTTAGGAATGGTGGCTAGGGTGTCTGCGCCTTAACTAGTTTGTGTCATTGACTCCCTGGGGTATAGTCTGATGAAGCCCTTCTGAGAAAATGTGATTTTTTTTTTTAAAAATACTACAAGGAAATAGTACATTTCAGTTAAAATTCAGTGAAAATACAGCTTCAATTTCTCTTTTTCTCTCCAAACTCCCTGCAATCTATCCACGGCCCCTTGGGAGACCCATGAAGCCCATGTTAAGAACCCCTATCTTAGAGAGGGACCTCAGGCATTGAACAGTTAGGTGACTTGCGAGGTGAGATTCGAACCCAGGTCTCCTTGACTTTGAGGGGGTGGATCTCGGTCCACCACGATGCCTTACTTTTAGTTCCATGGAAAAGATTCCATTTTACAGATGAGGAAACTGAGGGTCAGGGAATTAAAGTGACACAGCTTTTGGGTCCTAGTCTTCAGGTCCCCCTCCTGAAAGGAACAAGAGGCAGGGATGAAAGAGAAGGCAAGGTGGCAAAAGAAGATCCATTCTTTTTACTCTGGGAGCTCATGCCCCCTCATCCTCTCCATCAACCATCCTCCAATTGAGTTTAATGGAATCCCAAGGGCCTGAATCCTAGGACTTTGCACCTTTCTTTCCTTGATCTCAGTGTGTCAGGGAAGGGGTCTGTGGGTGTCCAAGGGGAGGTTGTGCCCCAGGATTCCTGGGGTCCCCATTCTGGGACTTAGTGGAAAACCTCTGTCCTTGGGATCAGTCCTGTCTCAGCTCTTCAGACTCAAGGGACCCCAGGGTCTCAGTTTGCACACTTGTTAAGAAACCAGTTGCTTTCTTAAGTTTCTCCATGCTCTGCTGTTCTCCGATTAGGATTTCTCCCTTCAGATGGCCTCTTTGCAGGCCAAGGGGCTGACTCGCACCTAGACCAGGCTACGGTTTTCCCGCTAAAATATGGTCCCCAACCCCTTCCCGCCATCACCATATTCTTGTTCATTCTGAAACAGTTTTTCCATTGGCTTCCCCAATATCTCTATCGCTTACCCCAACGTCATCCCTTAAGGCACACTTTTTGGTGTTTGGATGTGGGGAAAAGGCTAGAAAAGGGTGGAGCTTGAGGTGGTGGGAATGAGGTCGAACGATCGATTAATTGGCTGACCTTCCCAGAAAGACTTCAAGAAGTCTGCCGGCACCTGCCCTGACATGCGGCCTCTCCCCCTCGGTACTCCAGCTGAGAGCAAGCTCGAGGGGCGGGGCGGGGCTGGGGGGCTGCTCGGGACTCAAAAAAGTCTGGAGCCCGACCACCTGAAGGATCTGACGCGTCCCTGATTTACCATCTCTGCGTGGCCTTCGGAAGTCATCCTTCAGGGTCCGAGCGCAGACAGGAGGGCCGCAGGAGCATCTCTCACAGTCCGTTATGCTCTAAGTGAGTGCGCCGAGGTATGGGCTGCAGGTGACCTCGTCCAGGGTGTAGGCTTCGGGTGTCGTCCTCCAGGGTGTAGGCTGGGGGTCCAAGGGTGGGGGATCCTGTGGGATTGGTGCGTGGAAAGGATCCCAGAGACTCGAGAAGGCTGTGCTCCCGAGTGGGTGGGGATGCTCTACCCTTCCCTTCTGTATGGGTTGGGGTACCTTTATCTTCTCCCTCTCCATCCCCCCATTCTAACCTTCCCCCCGCCCCGCCACGACCATGAAGCTATCGGCTATTCGTGATAAATCCAGAGAGATCCTGGGGAGAGGGGAGGAAGGGGAAACGGTACTTAGCATGGGTTAGTAAGTTAGTTAGAATTAGTTAAGCATGGTTGTGAGAGGCTACATTTACCTGGTGGTGGCAGGCAGGGATTAGATGTGGGGGAATCCCCTTCCTTGAACTGAGAAGGAAGGGAAAGGGACAGCGTGGATGGAGACGAATCTTCCGCCAGAGAATCAGACTCTAGGATGCCTCAGTGTCTTACGAAGTTAACTCCAAGCCAGTCTGATTGTTCGGAAAAAGGCCAAGCTGAGGAGGCTCCACTGGAAAACGAGGAGGCTGGAGATGGCCAGCTGGGTAGGGCAGGAGCCAAAAGAGGCCTCAGGTCCTTCCAAATCCTAGTCCTGTCCCCTTTAAAAACAAGACCTAATTAACCGCACATATACATTTCTTTCCTCTTCTCTAGGAAACCAGCTCATAAGATTTCCTTCCCCCTCTCAGACACCCCCATCACTTCTCCACTGATTTAGAATGGGAAGGAGTTCACATCTGTGCTGCCCTGGTTCCTTTATCCTTCTCCTAATGGGATGAGGGATAGGCTAAGTTCCTTGACCTTATTGTGGCAGCCAAGGTCACCCTTGATTCCCCATTCATTATGAACCTCTCCCTCCCTTGCCAAGCCCCCTTCTCCTGGGCATGAGTGCCTCCTGCCCTGGGCTGGAACCAAACTTGGCTCTGGGCAATGGGGAAAGCTGTTTCTGATAATTTTTCTGGGGAGGAATTCCTTCCATGCTTAGTGAGATGAGAACAGTTCCAGAACAATGGTTGGGGAATGTAGGGAAGGCAAGATAAAGCTTACCTAGCTACCAGGGAGATTTTCCACCCAGTATAGTCCATCTCCTACTCTGGGGGTAGAACCAGGTTCCTCCCTTCCCCCTTCATTATTGACTAAGGCCTAAGAGACTTATGATACCAGCCAAAGATGGTACATCAGTAGCCAGTGTGACAGAGAGAACATGGGATTGGGACCGAAGAAAAACTTGGATTCCACTTCAGATTTTGTGTCTCACTTGTGTGACATGGGGCAGGTTCCTTCTTGTTTCTTGGTGCCTCAGTTTCTCAATCTGGAAAGGCAGGATTGAAGTGAATCCATCATCTAGATTAGTTCTTCATTGAACAGATGGAGAAACTGAGTCCCAAAGACATAAAATGATTTCTTCCAGGTCACAAAGCTGAGACTAAATTCCTCTTCAGCACTAACTAGCCTGGGGAGAGTCTGCTTTCCTCAAACCTTCCTGGAGAGTGCTCCCCTCTCAGCTGGAAGCTCTGGGTCCCTTCAGCTCATGGTCTCTTCAGGAAACTTTTCTTGAAGAGTTGAACCTCCAACCTAGAGTGAGTTTAAAAGTAAAGACATATATAGATGGATTAATGCTACCATGCAAGTGAGAGATGGGAAGGATGAGACAAAATTTAACCCTGAGTGAGAGCTGATTCCTTTACACCCCTCCTTGCATTTAACCCCTCATTAGAAGCACCTAGCTGGTTTTGCCTCAGCCCCAGATGACAAGGGCAGGACTCAGCATCAGGAAAAACTTACTAACAGGAGCTCCCCAGTACCTGGAATGGGCAGTTTGGATAGGTAGTGAGCTCCCTGTCTCTGGAGGTAGTCAAATATGTATCTTGGTCACTTCTTAAACAGGATGGGCATTGGAGAGATGAGACAGAAGAGAGGCCATGATGCTTCAGGTTAGGATCAGATGAGAGGCCCTTTGGGGACCTTTCCTCTGGCATTCCCTGATTGGGGGTTTCCAAGGCTCTGGGATCCCTGGATATAATGGAGATATGTTCTTGATTCCCAGATTTAGAATAAGGGAAGGGTTAGAAGGAGGAAATTTGGAACCCACAATTAAAAAAAAAAAGAATGCAAAAATAAATAAAAGTAAAACCTTCACAAAATTAAAAAACTCAACATTAACACCACCTTATATTCTGAGATGTTGTCTGTGGGCTTGCCCAATTTTTCCACAGTCCAAGTCATAAGGAAAAATGTTTATGAGCACTTAGAGGTTCTTGAGAAGAGAGAGGGGTGAGAGGGAGAAAAATTTGGAAGTCAAAATCTTATAAAAATGAATGGTGAAAACTATCTTTACATTCAATTGGAAAAAGTAAAATACTATTAAGTGGAAAAAATAAAATAAAAAAGGGGGAAATGGTCATCCTAATCGAGCTCCCTTAATATGGTTGTCCCGAGGACCACTCATACCACTGATATATAGGTCTTTAAGGTTTGCAAAGCCCTTCACAAATATTATCTCATTTGAACTCAGGGAGATAGGGGCTAGTATTACATCCATTTTGTGGATAGAGGAAGCTGAGGCAAGCAGAAGTTAAACAACTTGTCCAGGGTCAGAAAGCTAGTTAAGTATCTGAAGCACTCTTTTCCTAACTCCAAATCCAGTGCAATGTGCACTATGTCGCCCCCTAGTGGCTATTGCTAAATAGAACCTTAGTACAACCTTCTGTACCTCAGCTGTTCGCTGGGTCTCATAACCAAGAGAAGGGTCTGGGGGGCTGTTAAAGGAGGGAATGGCAGGGACCCAAAAGGTTATCTTGGTGCAGTCAGAGAATGGGACCCAGGCTCGGGGCTTCCCTTAGATACCTACAAATCCTTTCCCTAACAAACACAGTTACAAGGTCAGACGTGATAACATGACTTTTCGAGAAACTTCAGCCTGCCTCCCTCAAGTCTCATGAAGCAGATGGGACAGAGAGTGATCTCTGACAACAGGCTAGAAAGAAAAACAACGGTTTCTCTATCTTCTGGCCTCATGGAAGGAGCACTGGACTTGGGGTCAGATGACCTGGGTATAAGTATTTATTCCTCTTTACTGTCCAAGTGACCCTGGGGCCTCAGTTTCCCCATTGCTTAAGAAATTAGATTCTTTCTTAGGCCCCTCCATTCTATGACGTCTCTGATTATGCTTTCCCCCTTCACACGGACTCTTTGGAGGCTAGGGGACTGACTCTCATCCACACCTTAGCTTTTCCCCCAGCTGCCTCCAGTCCCTTCCTCCAATATCAGATTCCAGTTCCACTTCATTCTAAAACTAGTTTTTCATTGACCCCACTAATCTCTGTACCACTCGATCCAACCCCATCCCCCAAAGGACATATTTGTCGCTTTGAGTGTAGAGTAAAACACTAGAAGAGGATGGAGCATCAGGTGAGGCTGTGTGCCCAAAGTGTTGTCTCCTCCTTCATTGACTCCCTCTCCTAGAAAGACTTCCAGAACTCTACCTGTCCCACCCCTGAAACACGCCGCCTCCCCTTTTGTGCTCAAGATTGGGGAAAAGTGACAAAGGGAGGGCTGGAGGAGGTGGAGACTGAGGAAGCCCAGAGGATGACCATCTATTTAAAGAGTCTGCCACTTCCTTGAATTACCATCTCAGAGTTGGAGTTGGACTTTAAATCCTTCAGAAATCCAGCACAACCAGGAGAATTGCAGGAATATTTCTCACCATCAGTCATGGCCAAAGTAAGTGTGCCAGGGTCTCCTTGTTCAGGGTAGACAGGCTGCTGGTTCAGGACAAGGGGATCCGATAGGGTCAGTGCTCAGAAAGAATCAGGGAGACTCGAGACAATGTGTTGCAGATGGGGAGGGAATGTTCCAACCGCTCCCCCTTTGTGGGCTGTGGCTGCTTTATCTCATCGAATAATTCCCCCCCCCCCCCGGCCTTGTAAAGGTGGACCCTCCATACCTCCCCTTTGCAAATTGCCTTTGACCAGCTAGTAAGTCCAGAGAAATCCTGGGGAGAAGTGAGCAAGAAGGAAATGGAAATTGACATGGATTAAGGTTAGGGTGTCCCCTGGCTCAGAGGGACATCAACTGCATGACGGTGGGAGCGGGGTAGGACGTGGAGGAATTGCCTTCCTTGAATAGACAAGGAAGGGAAAGGGGCGAGGTGGCGTGGAGACCGAGAAATGAAATCTTCTGCCACAGCGTCAAACTTTCTGGAATGAATAACTGATTTACAGGCAAAGTTAACTCCAATCCAGCCTCATGGTACAGAAAGAGTCCAGGCTAAGGAGGCTCCAATGAAAAAGGAGGAAGCTAGAAAGGAAAAAGGAGATAGGAGGAAAAGGGAAGAGATGGCAGAAGAGGAGGGGGAGGAGGCAAGTAATTCCTTCGGTTCTTCCTTATTCTAGCCACCTCTCTCACCTTTAAAAATAATACCTAATTGATCTCACAAATACACTACTTTCCTTTTCTCTAGGAAACCAGCTCCTAAGAATCCCCTCCCCCTGTTCTCCAATTATTTCTCCATTGATTAAGAACAGGAAGGCATCACACATATATGCTGACCTGGTTCCCGTACCCTTTTACGTCGGGGAAGGAGAAGCAAAGTTCCTTTACCTAAGTGTTTCAGCCAAGGTCACCCTTGATTTCCCCATTCTTTCTGAACCTCTCCCTCCCTTGCCAACTCCCCTTCTCTTGGGCTTGACTGACTTCTGCCTCAGATTTGGACCAAGACCTCGCTCTGGAGAAGGATGAAGTTCATCCTGAAAACTTTCTTGGAGAGGCTTTTTTTTGCCTCATTAAATGAGATGAAGGCTGTTCTGGGGGAATGAACAAGGTGGGACAAGGACTGTAGGTATTCTGAAGGCAAGCTTACCTGTTTGCCAGAGAATTTCCTACTGAGTACAGTCTATTTCCTGCCCTTGGGGTAGCACCAATGTCCTCCATTTCCCCTTCATCCTTCCCCAATTGGCAGAATGTATGTGATGCCAGACAACGATAGTGCTGTGGTAGCGAGTGAGAAAGATAGAACATAGACCTGGGACCCAAGAAATTTGTTTTCCACTTCAGATTCTCTTGCTCACTTGAGTGACCAGGAATAAATCCTTTCCTGCTTCTTGGAGCCTCCGTTTCTGGTCTAGATCAATCATCCAGGCTAGTTACTCATTTAACAGATAGGAAATCTGATATGAAGAGGCTTCCCCAAGGTCACAGAATGGAAAGTGACTCCCACTTCAGCACTCACTAGCCTGGGGTAGTGATCCTAGATCCTTCCTGCAAGGTGACCACCTGGAAGCTCTAGCTCCCCCCAGTTCTAAACCATTCCTAACTTTGCTCTCCTTGGTCTCTTCAGCCACTGTTCGCGAGTAGCCTGAACCTGCAACCCAATTCACTCATAAGAGTAGTGTTAGACCCATTACCTGAAGCCAACAGGTAAGTGGAACATGGGATGGATGGATGAGACACAATTTAACCATGGGTAAATCCTGTACACATCTGCTTGCACTTTAGAATGATTAGAGGCACCCAGGTGGTTTTGTCTCAATCCCAGATGGCAGGGCTACAGCTCAGCATGAGAGAAAGCTTCTTAATAAGGGTTACCCAGTGCCTGGAATAGACAGGTTGGATAGGTAGTGAGCTCCTTGTCCTGAAGGTAACAAAATGTGTACAATGACCACCTGTTGGAAAGGATGAGAATTGGAGGGGCAGTGCAGAGAGAAGCCATGGTGGGTCAGGACAGGATTGGGTGACAGCCTCTTTGGGGTCTTCTAGTCCAGGCATTCTCTGAGTGGGGGTTTCCAAGGCTCTGGGACCCATGGCAGTGATGGAGATGTGTTCTCAATTCCCAGATTTACAATTGATTTGGGAGCTGGTGGCCCTGATCTTGCACTGCACTTCAACCCACGTTTCAACTACTATGATCGCAACACCATAGTCTGTACCACCTACATTGATGGCTATTTTGGGAATGGAATAAAGGAGAGACACTTCCCATTTCAGAGGGGAAAAAGGACAGAGGTAAGACCCCAGAATTAGAGCAGGAATATCAATGCTGGGGATGGGGAATGCAAGATCTGATCTCTTCATATTTGAAGGAAGAGTCCTGGAAGCAAACACTGATGGGGAAAAGATGAAAAACTAGAGGAGAAAGGAGTCAGTGGGTTTTCAAAGGTTAGTGGCAAGAAGCTCAGCATGTGTTGAACTGAAGAAAAGGAGGGAGTTGGGCTGGGCTGTGATCCCAATGGGATATCAGAAGACTTTGGAGTGTTTTATGATACATAATTGGACCCTAGATTTCGAACTGGAAAAAAACAATTAGTCTGATGCCTTCTTTTACAGAGTATGGCACTGAGGATCAGAATGGGGTAGTTACATAGGTCTCTGTAGTAAATTTCTTGAGGAAGTATTTGCACTCAGGTCTTCTTTTCTCCAAGCCCAGGCTTCTGGATCAAGCTCCTTCTGTCCTTTTACCACACAGGTTTCCATACTATTTGAAGAATCTTTATTTCGGATAACGTTGCCTGATGGTTACCAGTTCACTTACGGGAATCACAGTGGGGCAAAGGTTATCAACTACATAGGAGTTCATGGTGACATGATACTCAGAACATTGGCCTTCGAATGATCCCCCAAATCAAGCCAGCTTCCTAGGATTCTCGACCCTTGGGTGTTTCCTATTAGTAAATAAAAGTGTTTACAATGGAAACAGATGACTTCTTTCTGGGTTACTCTAGTCTGGGTCAGAGAGGCCGGGTTTGGAATTGGGAAGAGTGACTGAGTGACCCTGAACAACTCCCTTATTATCAATGGTCCTTTGGTGACTCACTAGGACAGGCGTTCTCCATCTGGGCTGCATGGGTAATTTCCAGATGGAAAAAATGTCATTTTTATTGTCATTAACTTCCAGTGTTCCTGTAGGACTGTGCGTTCTGTTCATTTAAGATCATTATTCCACTTTACAACATATGACTTGATTTTTAAATGGAGAGGAGAGCAGTGATTGGTAGGGGAGAATTTGGAACTCTGAATTTAAAAAAAAAGAATGTCAAAAAATGTGAAAACAAAACTTTCACCAAATGAAGAAACAGAAACAAAAAGTCCACATCATTCTGACGAGGGATTCATGGCCTTCCCCAGATTGTCAGGAGCCCAGGACATAACACAAATGAAAGGTGACAAGCCCTTAGAACTTCTAAACCAGGGTGGGAACCTAAGATCTGGCCTTTGACAGAATCCAAACTTGATAGAACAAATCAGCTTAATACAGGGATTCGTCCTGTAATACTTGGACTCGGTGAAAAGGCCACACTCAAGGACATAGAGGGCCACAGATTCCCCACCCCTGTCCCAGACAATCCCTGATTCTCAATGCTGAAGGAATTTCTCAAAGTTGTAACTGCAGGTGAACTTCTGTACATTAGTGAAGGGAGGGGACCAGAGCACAGACTGTGGACAAACCCACCTGCTGGAAAGATGCTGGATACAACCCAGGGAGGCACAGAGACATCTGGAGGCCAGATGGGAGAACAGTGGAAAGATATTCATGGTCTCTGGAGTCAGAGTTATTGGGTTTCAGCTTCACCTCTGATCCTCACTGCCTAGATGACCTTGGAGAAGTCCTTGGGCCTCAGTTTCCTCAGGGGTAAAACAAAGAACTTGGTCTCCAACATCCTTCCAACTCTTTACATCTATGCTCCTAGAGGTCCAAGTCAATCCCCAGGCCTCAGTTTCCCTCCATGGAACGTTAGGAAGTTGGACCAGATGACTTCCAAGGTCCCTCCCGTGAGCCCTTGGTCTCTCCTCTCCTCCTCTGAAGTATAATAAAACCTAGTATTTCTTCTCACCATGCAGGGAAGAAACCAAAAATCAGCTCTCAAACATCTGTAAGCGTAACTCTTTCTGGCTCAGCTCCCAATTCAAAGGTTTTTTGAGCTCACAGGCAAAGCACAAAGGATACTATATGTCCTCTGAAGTAGAGGCCCAGGTTTCCACAGTGCATACCAAGAGATGGGCTTACCATTTCTGGGTCTGACTCTGATCCTACAGCTGGTTGCCTGAAAGAGGCCCACTCACCACATGCACTCTGCCCACAGCAGAAGGGGGATGATCAGCCACTCTAGACCAGGCCCAGTGTCCAAGAGAGGAATGACAGGGAGCCCCCAGGCCTGGGTGGAAAGAGCCTCAGGGTACCTGGAGATCCAAAGGTGAAAGCCAGGTTTCTGGGAATGGGCTGTGTGGATGAGGGCAGGCCTTAGTCCCTCTCTGAGCCTGGTTTCTTGGGTCAGATAATGGCCTAAGATCATGAGATTCACTCAGAGCACATGGACTCACCCTCCCTGAGCAAAGCCCAGTCCTGAGACAGAGAGGTCCTAGAAGGCCCTCACTACAAAGTGAACAGTATGGCAGAATTGATAGTCTGGAGATTGAGGCCACCTGACCAGCTGCAGGGCAGCCAAGAGGATGAACTGTCATCTGATTCCCATGTCTTCACCCCTGGTCCCTTTAACACTTTTCTCAGGAGACGACCCCTTCCCCAGACCCCATATCGTTGTCCAGTTTAGATGTTTCACTCCCCAAACACCAATTCAAACACAAAAGACACACACGCACACACACACACACACACACCTGAACACATATACACAGATTCTCCATCTTCTGGGATCAATAGGTCAGGACCTGCCTCCCAGCTCCCCAAGGAGCCTAGTTATCCCTTCTCCCTTTAGGCCCCCATTACCTCCTGCTTCTGTCTTCTGGTACCATTACCCTTATGGCAGCATCCCCTCCCCATCACCCCTCTGATCAGCCTCTACTTCCCCCTTCTCTCACCTCTGACTTGGCCAATGCTGCCTTAACTCTCTTATTTCACCCCATTCTCTCTCCTCCAGATCCAGGAGCAATGACTCTGGGGGCAAGGGATGCCTCAGTTTCCTTCTCTGTAAAAGTGAGGATGTCAGATTAAATGACTCCTGAAACCCCTCTAAATCAA